>JAULKK010301740.1:0-12516 GCA_032355705.1 Rubia peregrina
AGTACCACGATAGCGACACTTTCAATTCTTCCGTATTAGATGAGCCGCTTCAGCCAACTAATGAGATAGGATCATCCGCTACCCCTGTAGTAAGACATAATGTTAGTCGGTATTATTTTCGGAAGCGCCGTCGTTAGTAGACAGTTATTTTAGTAACATTTTCTTTCTCGTGCTGTGTAACCTAAATATTTAAATCCTGCTACAATCTTCCATGTCAACTACTTTTGATTATAATCCAATATATTTACCCATTTCATTGAACTTCGTTTTTTCGCATTTTGGAGGATTAGAGTATTTTAAAACTCGCTGGAAATATGTTACTAAACATATTACGAATTACAAAATATAGTATTCAAATAATGGCAGGAAAAACACTACTAAAGTGTATTTTTCGAAAAAAATGAATTTAAAGTCGATATTCGAAAAATCAACTTTAAAGTCGATAATCCAAAACTCGATTTTAAACTCGATTTTTCGAATATCGACTTTAAAGTCGAGTTTTGGATTATCGACTTTAAAGTCGATTTTTTGAATATCGGCTATTCTACTTCAGGAAATTTTAAAAAATACTTCATATTCCGGGAAATTAAAATAAAAAAGAATTATTTAAGTAATTGATTCAGTTACGCCCTAATACATATACACACTTGTATTATTTATTTTTCTTTATTTTGATTAGTTTTCCTACCCCTATTTACCCAAAAACCCATTATTCCATTTTCATTCTTCCAACATTTCTACATTTCCTCCCCCCTTTCACCCTCTCCACACACACCCATCCACCACCAGGCGCCGCCTCCTACTGCCGCCCGTCGCCGCCCGCGACGACCACCAACTGTCACCGACCACCACCTGTCGCCGCCAACCGCCACCGGCGAACTCCCAAAAAATAGTATTCCTTTTCTCGTAAGAATGAAAATAAAATACCATTTTTCGGCGTACTTGGCCGGAAAATAAAGATTTTGTCTTTAGCCAATTGTCTGAGGCTTGTGAGAGGGTTTGGTTATGCATGTGTGAGAGGGAATAACGGTGTGAGGGTGGTGGAGATTGGTTGTGTGTGTGAGAGCGGCCGGTTGGGCGAAATGGGAGAAAGGGTTGGTCGGTAGAAACGCGGGGGAGAAACAGTGGCGGTAGAAGCAGAGGGAAGCGACGATTTAAATGGGCGAAAGGGAAGGGAAAGGGAAGCGGATCAGGCGACAGGGAAAGGGAAGCAGACCGGGTAAAAGGGAAAGGGAAAGGGAAGTGGGTTGGGCGAAAGGGAAGAAGCGGGGGAGGTGGAGCCGCCTGGGGCAGCACCGATGAATGTATTGGGTTTGGGATTGGGAGGTGGAGGTGGCACTGCCTGTGGGGGTGTGGGTTAGGGTTTTCAAAAATGAAATGAAAAAATGAAATTAAAAATTAAATTCAATGAAATTAAAATTTCAAATTACAGGTTTGATAAAATAAATGATTTATGACAATTGGGTTTTATTTTAAAATGAAAAAATTAAAATGTGGGAATAAATGCAAAATTTGAAAATGAAAATTTAATGAAATAGAACAATTTAATTTTTTTGTTAGGATGTAATTGAAAAATTAAAATAATATTGAAACATAAAATATTTGAAGAAAATAATAGAAAAACTAATATTTTAAAAAGAAAGTTAAAAAAATTAAAAAAATAATCTGAAAATTACATTTGAATAGAAAAATGTTAAGGCAGAATTTGATTATAGTCCCATTTAATTAGTATTTATTTTGGTAGAAAACTTAAATATATAATTATTCATATAGAAACTATTGAGTTTTGCTACGAGTTTGTTGTTCGTTTTATAGCAATTGATTATACATTACCGAGTTTGTAATTTAATGTTTATAACATGTTAGATGAAAATTACTTTAGTTTTATATGGATATGTAAATTACATTAGTGTTCTCCTTGTTAGACCATTTCATTAAGAATAATTTAATTTGTTCTTGTGAGTTGAAAATGACATATAAGCTGAAAATTAGAACATATTGGTAATCATTTTCAATTTCCCTTTCTTACTTCTAAGTAATTAACTTTAAATTACTCTACAACATGTATTAGCAATTTTCAACATTTCACCAAAAAATTCATTTATTCGATATTTCTATATTTAGGCAAGAATAACAAAAATAATATATGTTAGAGCAACGGATATGGGGTAAGGGCCACAGTGTAATTTTTCAAGATTTTGTAGAAGTATTCAATGTTGACTTTCAAGGCCCTTATGTTCACCCATATGTGCCCAAATCACAAACGCGCAATCGTACACTGTTGAATTGTATTTTGGTATCACCAATTTTGTGATTCGACAATTCCAACTTTCTTTGATGAACCTAAGTGCAAAAGGTAAAAAACTTTAATCGTAATTTCAAATTGAGATCCACTCAAATGTGATTATACCCTATACACCCCTACAGTATTCTTCAAGTCTGTAATGGAATATTTATCAATAATTAGGCACAATAACATATCTGTAGTCCTCTTCAATTTCCCTTTCTTACTTATAAGTAATCAACTTTAAGTTACTATAGAACACGTACTAGCGCTTTTCAACAGTTCACCCAAAAAACATTTGTTTTCTATTTCTATATTTATGCAAAAATTGTGTATTTTGGAGAGAATGATAATGTCAAAACATTTTTATGGGTCATGATGTAATTTTCCATAAATATGTTAGGGGTTGTGCATACTATCTTAATTGAAGTGTTGAGTATTCATTAAATTCAATTCACTTTTTAAAAATACTTCAGTGCATTTTTGTGTTGTAATAAATATTTTTAATCTAAAATTATAATTGAATAAAATTATTTGAAAATATTGTTTGGATTAAATAAAAAATATAAAAATATATAAGAATGTATTAGTAAACATAATATTAAGAAAGTAAAGTTGAAATTTAAAAATAATATTATGAAAATAACATTTGAACAACATAATATTAGAGTAAAATTGGATGATAGTCTTATTTAATTATTATTTAATTTGTAAATAACATAAATAAATAATTCATTATGTAGAAAATATTAGATTTTTTGTTAGGAATTTGTTCCTTATGTTATGACATTTGATTATACATAACTGAAATTTACAAACTAATTTATAGACACTTTTCATGCAATTTAATGGAATTAAATGTGGGGAGATGGAATTGGGGAAGGAAACCCGAAAATAGGTAGGAATATTGGGAAGGAGAACCAAAATTTGGAGGAAATGAGAACCGAAATGGGGGTGGGGGGAATAGAGAACCGGAAAAAATAAATTCAAAAAGAGAGAAATGGGGAAATAAGGGGGGAGAATCGGAAAAGGAGAAGAGAACCGAAAAAATAGGGAGAAGAACCGGAGAAGGAGAAGAGAACTGGGGGAGTGGATGGAGAACCAAACAGGGAAAGTGGATGGAGAATCGGACCGAGGAAGGGGATGGAGAACCGGGGAAGGAGATCCGGGCCGGGGAAGGGGATGGAGAACAGGATAAGGAGAAGCGAATAGGAGAATTGGATGGAGAACTGGGGAAGGAGAACCAGAAGAAGAGAACACCACTGCCGCCCCCGCCAGTTTTTTTTGGCCGGCCAGATTTTTCGGCCACCGATGGCCCACCATATTTTCTGGGTCAAAATTTCCCGGCTACCGCCGCCCGGTCAACTTCCGCCACCACCTTCTTAAACTTAATCATTAAACATCATTTTTTACTGTGAGTGGTTAACATTAAATACAATTAATATTTAAAAATTACTTAATTTCATTATTGATTTAAAAATATCTAAAATACATAAGGTATTTGTTTAGTACAAAATACATGGCGTACATAATAAAATACAGTGCGTGATATAACAATCCACATACATGATGGTTGCTAATTGCAGTATTACTTGATATTGTCCAAAAATATAAAAGGAACGAATAAATACTATGTTTATGTTAGTATTCCCTCCGGGTTTTTTTTTATAGTGGCTTATACTTTTGGGCATTTTTTTAAACAAATAGTGAAATGAATGGTAAGGATTGCATTGAAAGAACAAAAGGTTAATTGAGTGGATGAAACAATCTACTATTTGCCAAATATGGAAAGGAATCAACATTATAAAAAAACCTTCACTAAAATGAAATAAGTTATGGAGTATTTGAAGTTGAAACGTAGAGTCCTTCTTAAGAGACTGCATTTCAATAAGTTATGCAAAAACAAGTTTAAATTACAACTTATAAGAAATCAAGATAAAAAATTTGGGCATCAATTATGTCATAAATTTATCACACGGTATTGTTTTAGGCAGTCTACACTTCATGCCATGGTTTATTGTGCAATTATTGTAAGTTTCATTTGGGATGGGTTTCTAAATGTGCTAAAAAATTAGGGACATACTGTACAATTATCAAAATGTTATATATAATAGAATTTTCATTTTTTTTCATTTCCTCTCATCATCTCTCCCTTCAATCTGAATCGTAATTGTCGCTCCACCGCCAACCGCCGCTCAGTCGTCACACTTCTTCTGCTTTGCGGCGAAACTATGCAATCGTCGGTGATTATCTACAACCGCTCTTGATCGGTGATTCTTCTTCTTCTGTTTCTAATCGCAACCAACGATAAGACTACAATCGTGCTGCCACCACTTTGCAACCAGTGATTCTTCCACTTCTTCCACTCCCAATTGGCAACCTTCTTGCTCAGCACGATCGATGAGAGACAGAGCTTCTATGACGGAAAACGTCAGAACAAAGGCAGCGCATCCCGCTATGGAGCGAGACGACGATGACTGCGCTAGGGTTTGCAAGGTTCCCACGATGGCTTTGTTTCACTTTTTTGCCAGGCACGTCAGATCCACACGCGTCTATGAAGAAAAACCACATTCGCGTGCTAACACGCGCCAGCGACAACGATGAATGATGACAACGGTGGATAACAACGGATGACATCAGACGTGGTGATCGACGTCGAACGACGAGGGACGGCGGTGGTCGGCAACGAATGACGGCTGAGGCTAGGACAGATGGCAGCCAGTTGAGCTTCTCCTAGGTGAGGTTTAATAGTTGTTTTCATTTTTTCCAAAGACTTGTTGAGATTTATTATTTACTTGACTAATTTTATTATCATCAACGATTGTTTGGTCTAGTGGTTAGTACTCTTTTGTTGAGGTTATAGGTGAATCTCATCACCGCCTTTATTTTGAAGAATTTGTATTTTTTATGTACATGTTGAGGTTTAATATTATTTAACTGAGTATATGTTCAATAACGAGTCTTTGTTCAATAACGAGTCTTTGGTGTAGTGGTTATTGCTCTAGGATTTGAAGTTATAGACCTAGGTTCAAATCTCAACTGGTCAAGGTATTGTAGTTTTTTGTTGATGTTTGTAGTTTTTCCCCCCTCTCATGTTGATATTTTCATTATTCGGGTGACGTTTAACAGATATGTGTTGATGTTTTGTAGTTTTCTTTAGGTGATATGGATTAATATTTGTAGTTTTTTTTAAAAAAATCTCATTTTGATGTTTTTCATTTTTCGTCTGAGGTTTTGGTAATAGTAGTTGATGTTTGTAGTGTCATTTTTCGTATGTTGATATTTTTCATTTTTCCTGATGAGGCTCAGGTGTTAGGAGTTGATGTTTGTACCTTTTGGGTGATACATGTTATATTTTTAGTTTTTTATTTTAAAAATGTCGATTTTTATGATTTTCAGAGTGAATAATTTATACTCTTGAAGTGTCGTAACTTTTTATAGATGTTTTTAGTTTTTTCTCTAATGTTGATGTTTTTCATTTTTCATTTGAGTTTTAGTTGATATGTGTCAATGCTTTGTATTTTTTGGGGGGTTATATGAGTTGATATTTTAAGTTTTTTTCTCGCATGTTGATATTTTTCATTTCTATGTGAGTTTTAGGTGATACGAGTTGATGTTTGTAGTTTTTAGGTGATATATTTTGATTTTTTGTCTTATGTTGACGTTTTTTCATTTTCCATATGGAGTTTAGGTGATAGGAATTGATGTTTTTAGCTCTTGGTTGATGTTTGTGTTTTTTATTAAAAAAAGTTGAGCACCAAGTCTTGTTTTAGGCAGTCTAACGTTTAGGTAGGGATTATGATGCAATTATTAAACATTTTAATTGAGATTGATTTTTTTAAAAGATGCAAATAAATTTGAGGAAGGTGACGTTTTGTATTGATTTTTGCGAAAAGGTTCTTCACATAAGACCATCTCTTTTTATTAGTTTCAAAAGGCTATATTTTTTTAAAAAATTATATCAAAGAGTGTGACACGAGATTGGAGTGTCTGGTGTAAGGTCGGATAAAAAATTGGTGTGTCCGGCCTCGTGGAGTGGACGAAACGATCTCATGTTCGGCCAAAGGGGCGAACCCATCATGTTTATGTTCCGCTTTTAGAGTAGACACATTATTATTGTATCCGGCCTTATGAGCAGACATGCTACTTTTGTGCCGAGCTATAAAGGCGGATGCATAATTTTTGTGTCTGGCGCGCTAATAAAGCACAATTATTCCGTGTTTATACGGCTGATCTTGACGCAATATATTTTGTGTGGCCTTAAATGCATATGAGCATTTTTCATGTACCGAGGCAAACACACTAATGTTGTGTTCTGTCCTTCGAGCATGTGCACTAGTTTTAATGTTTGTGTATATAAGGGTGTTTTTTAAGACTTTGGGATTGTGGGGTTAAACAAAATTAAAGAGGGGTAGTTCAGTTCATTTAGAAAAGGGTGATTGCATGAAGTAATACTGGGGTTGTAGGCATCGACTCCGCTACATATTTATAGGTTGATGCATATGTAAAGTCTTCACCAATAAACACCCATGTATCTCTAAAAAATTGCTACTACACCCATCAAATCCCGGCCTCTTGCTTTACTTAATTCCCTTTAATGCCATCACAATTTCAGAAGCTTTGACTTCTTCATTCAACCTCATATATTGTTCAAGGGTCAAAACATTCCCACCAACTACTGTTTCGTATGATATCACCCCAATTATCATCTCCTCTACCCCCTATTGGGTTTTAAACACCTCAATCAAATTATTTTCTAATTCGAAACCTTTCAAAGATTGGATCTCATCAGACAGATTGATTATCTGATTATAGTATTGTCTCTACTTAAGTTTAGCATGGAAAAACTTGGTTGGCCTATTGCCTTCTTGCTTCCATTGTATTTTAGCTAACTGCTTCAGGTATTGAAACTCATCCTCCAAATCTTGTAGCTTTCTCTTTCCCCCCCACTCCAACTCCTGCAAGCCAACTGAGCTTGGCTTCTTATGTATCCCTTCATTTACTTCCTGCCATTCTTGCCTAGCCTGGCCAGCCTTTTCCCAATTTGAGAATACTTATTCTTATTTAATTATGATAATGGACCCTCCAACCTTTTCAAGTTTATCCTCAATTTCTCCATGCTGCATCACGTTTGCTTCACCCATACTGATTTCACAATTTCCATAAACTGGCAATCTTGTAACCACATATTAAAGAACTTAAAAGGTTTAGTTGATCTCTGCCAGATATGTCGTTCACAATCACTTTGCAAACTAAGTGATTAAAACTTGCCACCCAAATTTGATTGATCATTGATCTATCAATCATGCTCAGCACCATTTCCCCTGACTTCCTCCTGTTATCCCAAGTCCTGGATTTTAATCTCCAACCATTCCATTTTAATCACCACATCGTGGAAGTCTTATATTTCTGCAATTGTTACATCACTTCCCCCAGTTCTATCGTCAAGATTCAATGGAGCATTGAAGTCCCCAAACTTTCTTCCACATTTTAACTCCTCCAATTGATTCCATAGTTTCCCTCTCCCTATCATATCATTTAATGCATACACAATAGTTACATAAAATTCCTTCAGCAGACCAACCATTTTTACCTTCATATCCATAAACAAAACTCCCTTCAAGATTTCAGTCACCTTAAATAGATTCTCATTCCACCCTAGTCATATTCTGCCCCCTTTCACTAACTCACCATTTGTTTCCTGTTTCCACCTGAATCACATGTTCTTCCAGACCTGCTGCTCCTTCTCCTTTTGTACTTTTTATTTCCAATAGTGCTAAAAAAATCAACCCTACTTTTAATCACAAATTTTTTTTTTTGCTTTTCTATAATATTTACACCCATGATGTTCCAGATAAATAAGCTCTCATTCATTTGGTGGCTTCTTCATACTAGAAGAACTGGCTCTCTTGATCCCCCCATTTCCCACTACCACCTATTTCTCCTTTGTTGTCAATTTTCTGGACTTGAACAGACCTCCATAATACTCCATCTTGCTCCTTGTGTCCCCCTTCGTCATTTTCCTCCTTACTTTCACCATCTGCCATTTTGCTTTTATGAACCTGAGCAGACATCCATATGTTATCTACTTGCTCATTATTCTTATCATCCTCTTCTACTACAATTTCCTTTCCCTTTTCTTTCCTCCCTTTATCCACTTGGAATTTTGGCACATACACCTTTCTGACAATCTGATTTTTGGCTTCTGTTTTTACCTCTTTCTTTTTACAGTCCTCAGTAAGATTCCCCAATAATGTACATTTCCCACAACATACGGGTAACCATTCAGAAATGACCTCCTGATGTTGAATTACTTCCTACTCATCGATGTATGTGATAAATTTTGGAACTGGGTCATTAACCCTTACCTCAACCTGAAACCTAGCAAAACTCAACCTCTCAATCTCATTGGTTGCCCTATCCAGTTTAATGGGTTTTCCTATAGCACGTACAATCTTACTAATGGTTCTAGGTTTCCAGTATATCATAGGCAATCTAGGTAGTTGAATCCATACTTACACATAATCAGGGTTCTCCAGTTCACCATTTCTTGTCCACTCAATTATAACAACTGTTTTATTATCAAACATTATCATGCCTAATTTGACCGCCTCATCCCTCTGCTCCTTCAATTTTAACTAGACCATGAATACTTCATTCATCACCTTCCATATTTTCATTATTCTATTCCTCCATATTCTATTAAAGAAACCTTCCACCACCATAAATGGAGGAAAACTCCCTAAAAATCTACATGTAATAGTAGTGTTCCACAATTTAGCATTGTTCTCTTCTTCCCCAACAGTGATTCTACCCATTTTAATTCCTTTAATTTCAAGAGGAGAATAGTATTTGACCTCATTATATGTGTGATCCACAGATAGCTCACTACAGGACTTGTTTTGTTCTTCAACTTCATCCATTTTATCCACCTAGTTCAATGTATTGAGAGATCAACCTTCTCCACCAGTACTCCCTTTAGAGCCCATCTCTTTCACTTCACGTTCCCTTAAACTTCCCTGAGTTTTCTCTATTCCAATAGGTGTATTCAGTTCCTTGCTATCATCAACCTCTTCCTCAACCTCCGCAATCAAATATGATTCCAGAAATTCATTCTGTGTCAGCTCCACCCTTCGAGATTCATTTTTTTTCTCCTTCCCTTTCCTCACCTTTTGAATAACACTCTGTGGCTGCCTATTTTTTCCACCCGATTTCCCCATGGCAGAATCACCGGTGAAAAGGTAAAAATTTAAGAGCAGTTGCTCACACAGTGAGCGTGAAATCGCACAACTTCATGCAAACTTAGAAATTGACAATGGCCTCAATAATTTTAGTACTAATCGATACATAATTTAAAATTCATGCGTAATGATATTTAACTTAGATGTTGATTTTACTTATAATTGCGGTTGATCTTATGTCCAAATGTGTTTAATGTGAATCGTTAAAAAAAGAAGTCCACATTTATACTACACGACTTACTCCCTCTGCTTATATAATATTGGCACACTTTATAATTTGGGATTTTTTTAATATTGACACATTATGGTTTGGCAAATTTAATGCTACTCCCTCTGTTTTACTATGTTTGGCACCCTAATTTTAGGTGGCACTATATTTGCAATTTAAAATGTGTGAAGAGAATTAAGTGAGGGGAGTAAAAAGCTTAATGTGTTGAAAATTATTCATCTTTTCCATAAAAAGAAACGTGTCAGTATTAGAAAAACATAAGAAAAAGGAAAGTGTATCAAAGTTAAGAAAACGTAGGGAGTATTAGGCACTATTATTCGGAGTTTATCTAAACTGGTCTGATTTGAACTGAAATGAACGAAAATAAGTGTGTTGAATAATAGTAATGTATGAGTAAATTAAGTTACATTGTACCAAATTAAATTACACTGAACTGAATTGAACTGAACCGAATTGTAAAGCTGATAAACTATGGAGAACCAAGCCTTACATTTACTCATTATACTTTTCCTTCTTTCAATTCGATTCCAACCACTAATTTAGCTCCTTATAAATTACAACTCCCAAAAGTAATGGACAAAGTACTGAGAAATACCGTATTTTCATATGCACATGGAAATACAAAGTTTAATTAAAATAATATGAAATTAAGAGTTTATAATTTGCAATGATTGCAAGTGAAACATTTGACCTTCGGTTAGAAACATTACTTACTTAGAGTCAAATATATACTAAGTTATATGATACTTATTTGTATTTTTCAATTTTTGTTGCAATTCCTCTTCTAGTAATTTATAAATGTATTCCAAAATTGTTTAGTATAAAACACTATAACTTTAGGTTACATATACATTAAATCATAAAGCAATGAAATTTAAAGAAATTTGAGCTGATGGAAGGTTTGGGAAAAAGGAAAGAAAGTTGAGGTTTTACCTTAATAGGCACACGAGGTTACCCAGATACCTTATAACCCGAATATGACCCAGATTTTAATTGCTCTGGACCTACAAAATTTCAGCCATTTATCTTAAAATTGCATTATTATTTTTTATAACTTATGATATGAAAATACTATTTCGTAAGAGAATGACTCAAAGTAATGTGACAATAATAGAGAAATTAAGTTAGTATCAAATGACAATTCCACATTTGGATGTTTGTAGTCATGATACTCCCCCTGTTTTTCTATTAGCGACACACTTACCTTTATGATATATTTTTTATATTGGCACACTTTCCATGTTTGACAAGATTCCTTTAATTTCATAAACTAATTATACTTTTTTACTTTCTACATTAAATTTCATCTATTAATTTTTTCATCTAAATCTAAGCACATATACCTATGGTGCCACTAATAGAGAAACGAAGAGAGTACAACTATCTTCCACCACGACAGCGCCACCCCTACCAGAAAACACCCTGCATCTCGAAAATGCCCTTGCCCCTCCCAATTCCTAGCCCCACCACGGTGGCGCCAGCCCTGCCAGAATACACCGTGCCCTCGAAACGCCCTTGCCCTTCCCGATTCCTAGCCCCACCACAACAACGCCACCCATACCATCCAAAAACCCAATTAGTTGAAACCCTATACCACCTCACCATCGCTTCCCCTGTGCCACCATAGAACGCCCCACCTCCGTTGCCCCTGCACCACTATAGACCACTCCACCTTCGCTGCCGTGAGCACCATGGTGAACCCTATACCACCCCAGCACATTGGCCGTGCGCCACCATGAACCACTCCAACATGGCAAAATCCTAGACCACCCCACCTCGCTGCCATTGCGCTACCACAGACCACCCCACCATGCAAAACCCTAAACCACCCACCCCGCAGAATATCGACGCCACTCCGCCCCGGCTAAAACGCAAAATCCTAGCCCAACAGCACCATGCTGAAGCTCGATGCCGCCCGACGCCACCACACTGAAGCTCGACGCCGCTCGACGCCACCCTGCTGAACCTTGACGCCGCCCAACGCCACCTAGGAGAAGCTCGAGAAGAAGAATATCTGAGTAATTTTTTAATTGGTTAGTATATTTGAGGGTATAATTGTTCTTTAACTTTTTATGAATTTTAATTTTATTTTAACAGAGGTTTAATAATTAATTCACATAATTTTATAGGATTATAAATGCACTTTCAAATTTTATAGTGTTAGATTGACACTTTTGACCAAAACACATGATTGTTTAGCAGTTAATTCTAATTAAAATCACAAGGATAGTGGCGTAGTGGGCCTGAGTTAGTGGTAAGTCACACACTCTATAACTGAGAGGTTCATAGTTCAAAACACACCCCATCAACAATCAACAATTGTGAATATTAGAGCAATTTCTTGATGGGATTACCCAGCGTTATGAGACCATGTTGGTGGTTCCCAATATGGTTTCCCAACCTGTAGATGGTCGATGATGGGGAGATCGTGGTGGTTCTGATTTCGGTGACAGCAATTCATTGGTGGTGGAGCGTTTGAGTGTTCTCAGTAGGGCGTCTCTAGCTATCAAATGGATGAAGTTTCATGCTCTACTGAAATTCAACAGATTTAATAGTAGTGTCTCCTAATTAGGTCCTAGATTATGATGTTAATATGTAATTTTGTTGCTTTTTACTTAACATTTCAAAATAAATAAATAAAGGGAAAAACTAAAAAATGACCCTATAAGATTAAGAAAGTGCAGGAATGACCTTGTAAAATCTGGAAGTGCAAAATCAATCATATGTTTTGATCAAAAGTGCCACTTTAACCGGAAATGACC
>JAULKK010301749.1:0-12516 GCA_032355705.1 Rubia peregrina
GAACTGCGTAACCAAGTTGTGTGTCTCGTGTTTATTTACTTTACATACTTGGTTAAGTTAGACTATGTTGGAACATAAGTTTGCTAGTTAAGCAAAAATGGTAAAACCAGTTTTTTAGTTTTTCGTTAGGATCAAATTATCATATGAAGTTATCAATGGCAAAGCTTAAGCTTGCAGGCGATTTCATCACCCTTCACGTCGGCATCCAGTAGGTTATGTTCTTCGCCACCATCATCATCTATCCATGTCTGAAGCAATATACAAGTTTGAGATATAATCCGACGACATCAAGTCGGCGCTGGTGTACGAAGAGATGACCTTGAATCTCGTCAGCTTCTTCAATATCCTCAGCGCAAGCATCTGGATCATCTCCAGCCTGGTTAACAAGGTGGCAGCCTCTGGTTGGTGCTCTCTCTCGGCGGCACCATGAAGTTTTTTGTCTACTTTATGAAATGGCTCACCGTCAATAGATCAGACATTGCAAGGGTTGCAAAATCGTGATTTTGGTGGGGAGAAAGGGGAAATCACAAGCTTTGGTGGGGAGAAAGAGTTTGTAATAAACAAAGAGGGCATTATAATCTTTTCCTTCTTCGTTTTTTCATATTTTATTTAACGGGCAACACAGTTGCAGAGCTGGAATATATATGTTCCAACATACAGTAACATGTTGATCAAGTTCAGAATTGTATGCCTAAATTCCTCGAGGGGAGCAGATCCAGCGTCAATGAGTTTTGAGGTTAGAGAGAGTCTGATCAAGGCAGATAGATTTCAAGGGGAGCTTGCAGAATTCACACATTATAATTAGATAAGATAAGTATAATTGCATGGTGTACTTTTTATTATATCTTTATGATTAGTGAATTCATTCTAAATTAGGTCTGCAGATGTAGGTGATTTACACTGAATTGCGTAACCAAGTCTTGTATGTTCATATTTGACTTTATTGCATAATTGGTTAGATAGGTTATGTTGGAACAGTGTATCAATAATTGCATTAATCTGGTAAAACCAAATTACATTTGGTATCAGAGCTGTGCCACTTATTCTTAACTTGGTTGTGTCAAGGAAAGTGTGATCCAGTTTTACCAATGACGACCAAACAAGGAGATTCTGTGTCTCAACCACCACTGCTGGAAGGAATAAGCTACAACTACTGGAAGGCACGTTTGGGAGTTTTTATAAAAGCAGTGATGAACTGGCTTGGCATTATGTTGAAACATAATGGAATCCACCAACTGAGGAAGTAGAATTCAATTCGACAGAAGGAGTATCCAGTTCGAAGAAATTGAAATGCAAAGCTAAGTTATCATGGACTTCTAATGAACTGAAAGCTTCAATGGAAATTTGCAAACCGTTGAATGTTATCTTCACAGCAGTGGATGGCAATCAGTTTAAGCTCATCTCAACATGTCATCAGGCAAAGAAAGCATAATATTTTGCAGACAGTGCATGAATGAACAAGTCATGTACGTGAGTCCAAACTACAAATGCTAGCTACAAAGTTTGCAAAATTGAAGATGGAGGAGGATGATACTATTCCTATGTTTAATGGAAAACTAAGAGACGTCACCAATATGGCATATCAACTTGGAAAAACTTATAAGGAGTCCAAACTGGTGAAAAAGACGTTGAGATCACTTCTTTAAGAATTTTCTATGAAAGTTGTAGCAATAGAAGAAGCAATAGATTTTGCCACCATAACTTTTGATGAAATAATAGGATCACTGCAAACCTATGATATGACGTTGGAACAACCCACAAATAAAGCACAAAAGGAGTTGGTTTTCAAAACTTCGCCGCCAAGGGTCAACCATGAATTTGATAGTGACAGTATCAAAGAACATGCATTTATCCCTAAGAATTTCTCTAGAATGCTGAGGAAAGTGGTGAATAAAAAATCACAAGAGTGATTCGGCGGTAATAGACCTTGGGCACAAGACCTTAGTAATAATCATAGAACATGAATGGAACAGACCAATCATCAGTTCTCAAGAAATCATAGGGGTCAAATAAAGCAGCCAGGCAGAATTCAATGTAGACAATGTGACGGATATGGACACATCCAGGCTGAATGTGATAATACTTCAAATAAGAAAGGAAATTAAAATGTAACTTCATGGAGTGAAAATGAGAAGAAGAGACAGATGAAGACGAACTTACCATAAATTATGTAACATTTGGAGTGAAAATTCATGATGTATCAGATACTGATGATGCATGTTCCAATATGGCAAAGACAGACAAGACTGTATGTTCCAACACAGTAAAGTTAGATTTTAATGATCCTCTAGTGATTACGAAGGCCAAGCTGTGAGTGATGAAGAAATCTACACTTCAAATGAAAACATGTTTGAGATGTGGCTGAAAGTGGTTGACACAAATAAATCGTTGAAAAAAGAGAAAAATCAACTTGCTGGGAAGGAGAAGGAGTTGCTACTTCTGGTTATAGAAATCAAAAGATAGATTGAATAATTGAAATTGAATCTTAGTTCAGCAACTAAGAGAGCTGAAATGGCTGAGGTAGCAATTACCAAGTTGAACATTGGCAATGAAAAATTAGATAATATACTGACTATGAGGAAGAACTTTGGGAATCGACAAGGAATTGGCTATGACAACCCACCGAGCAGCATTGTAGACTTCAAGCCAGTGGTTGAAGACATGAAGAGGAAAGTGATCAAGACACAACAACGTAATCCTCTTATTTATAGATATTGCATTTATCAAGGCCATGCTGAGGATCAATGCTTTAAATTACTCAGAGACATCATGAATGGATGACAACTATCTACATGTTCAAATGTAGACCATGTTCAACGATCAAGGATGGTCAAAAAGTTATGGGTTCATAAATGCTCTAATATGTTTCTTATTTCTCATACTTCTCTTATTGCACACTCTAGAGCCTCGTGGTACTTCGATAGTAGATTCTCTCGACTTATAACTGGAACTCAGGAATATTGACAAAAATCAAACAATATGATGGTGGATTTGTTACTTTTGGCAATGGAAAGAAGAGTCAAGTAGTTGGAAAGGGTGACTTGCAGATCAAGGGGTTCCCCGTATTTACAAATGTGCTTCTTGTTGAAGATCTTAAGGTAAACCTGTTGAGCATGGGTCAATTATGTGGTGACAATATGATTATAGAGTTTCATAAAGATAAATGCATAGTGAAACATCGTGAAGATAAAGTACTCTCAGGTATTCGATAGTCAGGAAATTGTTACCTTCTAGAACAAGAAGTGAAATGTATGAGTTTGAAACAAGATGAAGGAACCTTATGGCACAGGAAGCTTAGCCTTATCAAGTACAAAAACTTGAAAGTAGTACGAGGTATGCCTACACTCACTAGAAAAAAGGGAATTGTATGTGGACCATGCCAACAAGGAAAACATATTTGATCACCCCACTCATCAGTTCAGTATATCACAACCTCAAGGAATCTTGAATTACTTTATATAGATTTAATGGGTCCAGTCAATACACCTAGTGTTTGACAATTTTTCTAGATATACTTGAGTGACATTTCTTAAAGAAAAATATGATATTGTGAATGTCTTCATAATCTTGGTAATCAAATTACAAATGGAGAAAAGAAGTCCAATTGGAATTCGTAGTGATCATGGCTGAGAAGTTAAAAATTCCCAGTTTAGTGATTTCTATGATGAACTTGGCATTCAACACGAATTCTCTGCACCTATCACTCCTATGTAGAATGGCATTGTGGAAAGGAAGAACAGGACTTTACAGAAAATGGCTCTATTCATGCTAGCTGAGAAAGGAATTCACAATAAATGGTGGGCAAAAGCCATCAATACAACGTGCTACACTATAAAATTAAGTTTATCTTCATCCATTCACACACAAAAAATCATATGAAATCTGGAAGGGTGGAAAGCCAAATGTCTCGTATTTTCATGTGTTCAGAAGAAAATGATATATTCTCAGAGATAGAGATCAACTGGCAAAGTTTGATAGCCGCAGTGATGTTGGAATTTTTCTTGGATACTCCGAATAGTCGTGCTTATCGAGTGTACAATCTTCGTACTAATTCTCTTATGGAATCCATAAATGTCATCGTAGATGATTCTGATGATAAAAAAACATCCATTGAAAGAGAAAATGAACCAGATTCGAACTGTGTTCCAACACAGAATAGTCCACCGGACCAGCCAAACTATGTAAGAACATCTGAACTTTCAAACAGTCCTGGTGAACATGAAGAATTTAAGTATGTTAGAACATCCACTCCTACTACAACATCGCATGTTCCACCATAGATGTAGCCTGAACCTAGCATCAACAGAATTAATAAAATCCCTCTGGTAAACTACAGAGAACTGGCAGGATTGTATTATTTCATCTCTTTCATTGAATCTAAAATTACAAGGAAGCTCTATTTGATGTATATTGGATCGCGACCATGCAAGAAGTACTTGGGAAATTTGAACGCAATGATATATGGTATCTCACTCCTCGTCCTAAAGGCGTAAGTGTTATTGGCACCAAGTGGGTCTTCAAGAACAAATCTGATGTTGATGGCCCATATTACTTGGAATAAAGCAAGGATAGTTGCTCAGGGGTATAATCATTTTAAAGGAGATGATTTTCATGAGATATTCACACCAGTTGCCAGATTATAATCTATTCCAATCTTACTTGCTATTTCTTGCACTATGCATTTTTCGTTGTACCGGATGGATGCCAAAAGTGCTTTCATGAATGGTGTGGTAAATGAAGAAGTGTACGTGGAACAACTGGAAGGATTTGAGGATCCTCAACATCCACATCATGTGTATCGACTCAAGAATGCATTGTATGAACTTAAACAAACACCTAGGGCGTGGTATGGGCAGCTCAGTAACTTTCTCATTCATAAAGGTTTTTGTCGAGGAGGAGTAGATCGCACCTTGTTTGTGCTTAACAAATCATCAAAAAAATCCTAATGGCCCAAATTTATGTTGATGATATTGTGTTTAGCTCTATTTCAAAATCTTTAGTACATGATTTTTTAACTTTAATGCAGGCTAAATTTGAGACGAGTGAGGTTGGAGAACTCACCTATTTTTAGAACTTTAGGTGAAACAAGAAAATATTAACATGTTCATAAATCAAAGTAAGTATCCCTTGAATTTAGGGAAAAGGTTTGGATTGAGTGATTCTCGTGCCGTACGAACACCAATGGGGGCTACATATAAATTAGTGAAGGATAAGAAAGGTGTTGGAGTTGATCCCAAATTGTACAGGAGCATGATTGGGAGTCTTTTGTATCTTACAGCTAGTCAGCCAGATATATGTTTTAGCGTAGAAGTATGTGCAAGATTTCAGGCTGATCCAAAGGAATCTCACTTGACTGCAGTCAAAAAGATAATTAATTATGTTAGGGGGACTTCTGGGTATGGAATTCGATATTCTAAGAATCAAGACTCTTATCTGGTCAATTATAGTGATTCTGATTGGGCTAGTAATGCAGATGATCGTAAAAGCACCACTGATGAATGTTTCTTTATTGGTACAAATTTGGCATCTTGGTATAGTAAGAAACAAAATTCGTTCCGTTTCTCAACTGTTGAAGCTAAGTATCATGATGCTGGAAGTTGTTGCGCACAATTATTATGGATTCAACATATGCTGAATGATATGGAATTCAAGAAGGGCCTATAAAGGTATTATGTGATAACAAGAGTGCAATTGATATATCAAAAAATCCAGTTTAGCATTCTCGAATAAAGTACATTGATATAAGGCAACATTTTATTCGAGATATGGTTGTAAAGAAGGAAGTGGTGGTTTCCTATGTTCCAAAATCTGAGCACTATGCGGATATTTTTGTAAAACCTCTGGACACTGCAACTTCTGAGCTCCGAATGCAACACTTAGGTGTACGTCTGGTTTGAGGTTTTTTTTCTAGCTTTTAGTAAATTTTTATTTGTGTATATAAATTCAGTAAAACACAAAAAAAATAGAAAGAAAAAATTTGAACAAAATTAGAAGGAGTGAGCTATGTTGGAATTCAAGTGGTTGACATGAGTTAATAAGTGGGAAAATGTCAATTATGAATTTTAATTGGGAAGGGGGGAAAAGGTGGTGCGGTTTATGAGGTAAAAAGAGAATAATTTTTCTCTCTTTCAATTTTTTTTCATCATCCCTCTATTTTTTGGCTACCATATTCCTTGCTTATTGCCATTGTTCGAATTTTGGAAGCCAGTCTAAGGGATTATAGCTGATATACTTAGGATTTCATAGCCAAATTGAAAGTTATATTCCCATAGAATTTGAGTTGTGTTGAAATGCAAATCCTTTTACTCTCAAACCCTCCACCGCAAAACCTCTCAAGCTCGGAAAACTACCATGGCCGAACAAGGAATTTAAGAAAATAAATGAAATATTATTGTGTCGTTCAATGGAAGAACTCAATGGCCAAGCAGTTCACTTATGATCGGGTTGATATTGTTAAAGCTCACACCCAAGAATCTGAGGCAGAAGAGACAGGGGGAGATGACACCATAACTATGCAGGCCAGGTATGGTGGAACACATGAGGAAACAGCTGAGAATTAGCAGACTGAGAATGTTCTAACACAGGAACCTGAGCTACTTTATTCCAGTGATGAGGTCTTAGATGAGTTCATCCATACCAGAGTTAGGGAGGCCAGGAGGAAGGAGCCTGCATTCGAGTTCTCACAACCTGCTAAGAAAAGCAAGAAGAAGGCTCCAGCACCAAAGAAGAAGCCCACATTACCTCCACCTCCAGTGACTGATTCCATTTATGATATCTTTTATGATGATGATTGTGAGGAGATGGGAAAGATATTTTCTCAAAGGAAAATCATCCCTGAGAGACCAGTAGACTTAGCTGCATATAGAGAGTGTGTTTTTTAATAGATTTTTTTTTGGAATTTCTTGGGCTAAAAATAACAACCACAGTGTACCAGGGTTACAATAATAAGTTGGTGTGTGAGATTTACTCAAATCTGATTGTTGGGAACTTGGAGGAGGATTCCCCTTGGTGTGATAGGGTTTATGTGAGAAACATTGTGATTAATTTCTCTACTGAAAAGATTAATATATGGTTGAGGTTGAAGACTCTGGACTTTGATAGAGTATTTTCTAATGAGTTGGGAGTTCCAGATTATCAAATTATGTATGTGATCTCTAGTGGATACAAGACTAAATGGCCAGTGATTGGACATTCTCAAACCTAATATCTAACTTCCAGGTTTTTTTGTCTCTACCAGATAGCAGTTAACTGTTGGATGCCCTCAACCAATACCACTACTCTCACCAAAGATATGGAAAATATTTTGTACCGTGTTGAAACACAGAAACCAGCCAACCTGAGATTATTCATTCAGCAGAGTATTGTAAGATAGATTATTTCTCCCAAGGCCAAGCATGCACTGGTATATCCTTTCCTTATTTATTCTTTGGTAGGGATTGAAAGGGTAAAGGCCAAGTCTGAAGATGTGATTGTGGAAACTGAGTCTCTACAGCCAAATAGGAAAACTTTTGGGAAAAGACAGGTGCATGACTTGCCATGAAACCAGAATGCTTCTACTTCTGTTGTTGATGAGAAGAAGGCTAAGATTATGGTTATGAATGTACATTTGACATCACTATTTAGATTGCTGCATTGGAGGCAGAGAAGGCCAGGGTTAAAGCAGAAAATGCTCAGCTTGAGGCACAGATTGCTGCTCATGAACAGAATTAGAGTTTTTGAAATGGCTATGTTCCAACACAGGCCCGAGCTTTGTTTCAGGGGGGCATATTTTATTCAAATTTATTGTTTATTTTCTGTGCTTCTATTTTCCTTTGGCATATTCATGGCCCCGGGTTGGGGGGAGAATATTGTTGAGGAGTTTGGATATTATTTTGTGGTGATGTAATCTGAATTATTTTGGATTTCTGAAATTCTATTTTTCTTTGGTATAGTATTAATTGAGATCTGGTGCTGAGTATATGTTCCAACATGATGGGATTCTAGAAGAATTATGTTGTGGTGATTGAGAGTTTTTCTTTGTGCTTTTAATTCCAAAATAATTGGGACCACAAAATGCCGAAAGGGGAGATTGTAAAGTCACAAAAATTGCATTTATGATTTAGTTGGCATTTGTGAACTAATATAGAAAAGAAAAACTTTTCATGTTGTGCATATGAAAAGTTGAAGCCTAAATGGTTTTAACCAATTAAAGAATATTGCGAGATTGATTTATGAAAGGTTGGATATTTCCAATATTGATTTAGGTGTGTGATTGAACCATATTGTATTTATGGAAAATGGCTATGATTAAGGAATTAGATTTATGGAATATTATGGGATATGTTGAGATAAGGAAAATCCCTTTATTTAAAGGATTGAGATATTGTTAAAAAGCATATATGGAATCGGAATAACAAAGGTGGATATTTCATATATGCTCATGGACTATGAATAGAGGATATTACCATTGTGTTACTTACAATTTTAATGGCAAACATCTGCACCAAGATATTATATCTTTCCGAGAGTACTGCGAGAATTACATATGTTCCAACAAATAGTAACATGTAGATCAAGAATATTAAGAATTAAAGACAAAACACATCTTGTGATATTTTCAAGAATTAAAGACAAAAATATTTACAGGTAATATATTTATGAATTCAAATTTTAGGAAGTGGATACAAAATTTCAATAAAAAATTATGATTTCGTGTATTTCATCATTTTTATTTTATTTTTATAATTTAAACATTAAATTATTTAATTTCTATATTAAATTCACAATTATCTATATGGAACCTATAATGCAAGAGATATTTGGTAGTTGGTTGATGAAGGTCTAATAAGAAAATATAATTAAGCTGCTGAATTATCCTTTTTTGTACCGGCCCTGTTCTGTAAATTTGGAATTATCTTAATCTACCTTTCCTCTTTCTTTTGCTTCCTGCTCATTTTTCCTCTTTCCTCAGTTTTCTTTTGAATTCTCCAGCCGTGCAGAGAGCTGTCAGAAGGCAATCAACTTGTACTCCGTCTTCTTCTATTTTTGAAATTCGTTCCACCCAATCGTCCTGTTCGCCGGGATTCTCCGCCCCGATCTCCTCCCAGTCACCGCCAGACTCCACCCTGCTGGGTCTCACAACAGCGTCTTGCCTCCTATGGAGGAAATCCAACTAGCTAAGCAGAAGGCTCAGGAAATTGCCGCCAGGATATTTAACGATGCCGTAGAGGCCACGAAGAGGCCTAGGGTTGAGAATGGTGGGTACACCGGCTTCGACTCCATGGAGCGTAAGTGTCCTTCATTGTGACTATGTTTCAGTTTGATATTGTATCTGTTGTTTTTTTCCTCTGAGTTTTGAGATTAGAAGTTTGAACTTGATTGACTACAGTGGTGGTGCAGAAGCCATTGGGGATGGGAATAAGTAGCGCCTCCTCAATCTCGAGCTCATAGCAAGAAAATTGAGATACCCAATGGAAGGGTTGGGGTGATTATTGTTAAAGGATGGGGACTATTAACTACCTACAGATCCAATTTGGTGCAAAGATTCAAGTTACCAGAGACATGGATGCGGACCCTCATTCTCTCACAAGAGGGGTTGAGCTCATGGGCACTCCTGAAAATGTTTCAAAAGTAGAGAAATTGATCAATAATGTTCTCAATGAGGTAAAATTTACTTTTATTATGTCATTGAATGTTGTTATTTGTTGTAATGTTATGTGTCGATCATTGTGGTTATTGTTATAATGTTATTTTTTTTGTCATTTTTTGTCTTTATTGTTGTATTGTCATGTATTTTGGTTTATCTAATTATGTTGTGAGGTTTCCTGCAGGCTGAAGCAAGGGGTTCGGGTATTGTTTCGCCTAGGGTGCCTGCTGGACTGCAATCTGGAGCTGATCAATTTGTTATGCAAGTTCCCAATAACAAGGTGTGTTTTCTTTAAATCCGTCGACGGGTCCTTTGATGAAGTTATGCTTATGTTGCTTGTTGCACTTGGTATCTACTTTACAGGTTGGACTTGTTATTGGCAAAGGAGGTGAAACCATAAAAAATATGGAAGCAAGAACTGGCCCCCGCATTCAGGTATTATTGTGTTTGTATTTTTTGTTTTAGCTATTGTTCGAAGTTCAATTTCAAAGTTTTCTTGCGTTCATTTTATTACCGATTTTCTTCATATTTATTACCTCTTTTTAGGTGATACCCTTACACTTACCTCTAGGTTATACATCAACTTAGAGAATGTTGCAAATTGATGGCAGCAATGATCAGATTGAGGCTGCAAAACAAATGGTCAATGGAGTGATTTCTTAGGTATGTGTGGGTGATAGAAAATGGGAATTCCATCTGCGATCGCTATTTTCTGTTGCAAGAGACTCTCATTTCACCAATGACCTAGCCTCTGATTCCGCACTCCTCAACTCGGTATGATTTTTTGATGATTCCCTCTCTTCACTGTGTTAACCGTGTGCGCGCGCATTTTTTCATTTAAACTTCACCGATTGACTGAAAGCAAAATTTAGCTTTTTTATTGTGTTGTTCAGTGCTTTTTTAACTGGTTTTCAGATATATATAGACTGTGTGAGCTGTGTAAAAATGAGAAGTCGGAGGATTTGATAGCTCAGGTTTTCCTCATCTCAGTAACATCTTTCAGTGCTTCTTGACTTCAATTTCTCAGTCCCGATCCTCCGTTGCCCCGCTGCTGGTAATTCATACATATATGTTCCATTTTTTTAAACTTAATTAGTTTATAGTTTCATGCATTTTGTTTGATTAGTTCTTCTTTTGGTGCAATCACGTATGTACCTCATTATTATTTTTCACCACAAGTGTTCACTAGATCAAATCTTGCTGCATTCTGGGCTCTCTGCATTTGCTCTTCCTCATTGTTTATCTAGCGGGGGCCACCACCTATCAAACTACTGTGAGTGTATGTTTGTGTTTGTGTGTTTTCTTTGTTTGGTTATCTGTGGAGTAGAGTCAAATGGTAGTCAAATTTTGGATTTTTATGTGTTTTATGATTATCTTGTGTTGTTGGATAATATTTATGTTTCATGTTAGGAAAGATTATGATTGGAAATCTTTTAATTTCAGTAAATGTCTGCATTCTGATTTTTCTTTGGATATGGATGCTTGTGAATTTGCAGTGATAGTTGTTCGGATTTTTTATTCTTCACTAAACAGTCCTCCACAACTAACTGGATGGAAATCGAGTGGGGGCGATCCTTGTGGAGAGGCATGGCTGGGGATCACATGTCAAGCTTCTGCAATTGTTTCGATGTGAGTGTCTGTGTTGATAGTTGTTTAACATTAAAGTTTTATTTAGTATTAAACTACTTCTTGTTTCTTGGTAGCCAATTGTCGAGGTTGGGACTAAATGGATCTATGGGGTATGCGCTCAGCAGTTTTACATCATTGAAGTTGATGTAAGTGATCTTAGGGGCTTGAAAATCTATTGAAATTGAATTGATCTTCTACCTTTGAGATGGTTTTTATTGTTTTTTTCATAGGGATTTGAGTGGCAATAACATCCATGATTACATTTCGTATCAGTTGCCTCAGAACCTTACAAGCCTGTAACTTTCTTATACCATGGAGCTTTTGTTTTCTGTTTCGGCTTATTTGATCCATTTGTATGGTGATAGAGGATTATCGCTGCTGTAGAAATCTTGCCAACAACAATTTGAGTGGGAGTCCTCCTTATTACCTGACTTCCATGCCTATGCTTAGTTATCTGTGAGTTGCATATGCTTAGTGATTTCTACTCTTCATCGTAGTATATTTTACTAATTTCTGTATGTTATGATATTAGGAACGTCAACCATAATTCACCATCTCAGTCAGTTGGAGACATTTTCAGCAATCTTTCTAGCATGGCAAGCCTGCAAGGCATCTGCTTTTAGACTCCATCATTCTCTCATTGCATTGCTTAAATGTGAGGAGGAGTATTTGATCAGTATTGATACCCACCCAACACATTACTTTTATATTGAATTTGATCGCTAAATATTGCATATCAACTTGAATGTATCTCAGGGATCTTTCAGGAAACAACTTTTTTTGGAAACCTTTCACCATCCATGAGTTTATTATCAAATCTTTCTACTCTGTGAGTGTTTCTTGTTGCTACTTGTTGAGAGTTTTGTGTTGGTTACTTGATTCTAATGATGTAAGTATTGTTTCCCAGTCACCTGCAGAACAATCAGTTAATTGGTTCGCTGAATTTGTTGGTTGGTTTGTCGTTGAATGATTTGTAAGAAACTATTCTTTCTTGGAACTACTGAATAGGTTGATGTCAAATTTATATCTCATAAACCATGTTTTTTCCTGCTTTGTTTTTCTATTTGGATATAGAAATGTGGCGAACAATAATTTCTCTAGATGGACACCACAAGAACTTCTTTCGATCCCAAACTTTAAGTAAGCTAAGCATGACATCTTTCTTTCCTTCTACAATTCCACCTGCTTAACTCTTTTGGTGCACTGATTAACTTTTCACGAAATAGGTCTGATGGAAATTCATTCACAAATGGTCCCGCACC
>JAULKK010301768.1:0-12515 GCA_032355705.1 Rubia peregrina
CTCGGCTTGGTACGAGAGCCGGGAGTGGTTTGAATCGCTATGCAAGCGAGTGATGGAGCAAGACTGGTCGTGGAATCGCCCGGCTCTTGACTACATGGAGCTCTATCACGCGGCACGGAAACTATGAAGAATTGAGAATAGCTCAGTCCCGTGATCACTTGTACAGTTGAGTATAGCTCCTGATATAGTTTTTTCTTTGACAGAATAGAAGATATGGATACTAATAAGTCTTCGTGAATAGAGCGAGGTGGCACAAATTTCCGAGGAGCAAATACGAATATATAGCCTAGAGCAGATGATTTAGTTGTATTTGTTATCAATGATTATGTAGTTTTAGAGAGATTCAGTGAAATTTAGGAGGAAAGGATGACTTCTTGATGTACTTTTTCTTTGTTCTAGCGGTTAAATTTTGGTGAGACTACCTAGGTGGGAATTTTTTTTAAAAAAAATTGAACAAAAAATAGATTAATCTGAATTTAAATAGCTTGAGCCAAAATCAAAATATGATTTTTGGATAAACGAATTGAATATATTTAAATTTTGAATTTGATTTTTGTTTTGGTTTTGGATATTGAAATTCAATCCGAAACATGATATTGAGTGTGAATTTATAGATTCAAAAAGTTGATTCCTCAAACTTAAAATTTAGAGAAAAGTGCGTTTTTAACCGTATGTTTTATTCGAAAGTGCAGATATAATTTTGTAAAATGTATAAGTGCAAATTTAACCTTGTAAGTTGTTGACCGAAATGTTAATGACCAAATTGGTTGGAATTCATCAAAATGATTGTTTTACCCTTATGTTAAAACACATTTAAAACCAAAATAGTAAAAGACAGTAATGCCTTCTCTGCTTTTTTACAAAATAAATATTTTCTTCTCCCAATTTCTTTATTTCTTTCTTATGTGCGAAACTAACCTAGATCTTGTTCCCGTAGTTTCTGTCAGTGGTGAAACTCTCAGCGGCGAAGGGGGTGGGCGACGGGGATAGGGTGGCAGGACTAGTGTTTAGGGCAGAGGTGGTGGACGATGTAGTTGGTGGGGCTGGG
Source organism: Rubia peregrina (assembly GCA_032355705.1). NCBI lineage: Eukaryota > Viridiplantae > Streptophyta > Magnoliopsida > Gentianales > Rubiaceae > Rubia > Rubia peregrina. Next base: position 1,049 of record JAULKK010301768.1, read on the forward strand.
TGACGAGATGGGCGACAAGGGTGGGGTTTCTGGTGATGTGGCTGATGTTTCTAGGCGTAGGGGGTGGGTGCCGGGGTTTGGGTTTCTAGGCAGATGGGTTGGTGGCGCGCGGAGAGCCTGAGGTTTCTGGGTGGAGCTTGTGGTTCTAGGCGATGCAGGTGGGGGTGGTGGGTGCAGGGAGCGGTGGCGCGGTGGGTGCAGGTGGCGGTGATGGGTGCAGGGAGCAACGACGAGTGGTGGTTTCAGTTTTGAAATCTTGAAGGCTAGGTGGGAATGAAGGGTTGCGACAGCGGCGGCCCGGCAGATCGGCGTCTACTGAGCAACGGCAGATGGTGGCCATTGGTGTGTTTGAAGACATCGAAGAAGAAGTTTAGCGGTAGAATTGTCATTACATTTTCATTTTTGACTCCAAGGGTAATTTTTACTTTTCATGTTTGGTCAACTGCTAACTTCATTGAGTTAACGCCGGAATTGAGTAAAATGGGTATAACTGCACAATTTTACAAAAACTTTGGCTTAGTTTCACACTTCCAAATTTTACAAGGTTATATTTGCACTTTCAAAAATTTAATAGGGTTATTTATGCACTTTACCCTAAAATCAAAGTTTTGGGGAATGCCCTAGCAGAATAGTCGTTACTCGTTATGAATGTGAAGGCTTTGAAGCCTTGAAAATGTGAAGACTTTAAAAATTAATTTTTAATGTTGAATGCAATCCTAAATTTGTTATGGTTGAATTTGTATTGTACTTGTTGGAATTTTATTTTGACGACTTGATTTTGATTATGTAGAAATTAAATTACATATATTTACAACTTTTCAAATTAAGCTACACATTTTTTAGAAATTGTTTAAAATTTTTCCTAGAAATTTGATTTAATTGATTTCAATTTGGTTTCAAACCAAAACCAAAATCCATATTCGATTAAGGTAATTCGATTTCCTCGATTATTTAGGTCAGTTTTAAGTTTTTCAAAGGCCAATGCAATTAAACCAAATCTAATCAATTGAAAATCGATTAAACCGATCAACGCCCAATACTAAGACTACCGGATTGATAATAACTGATAGTTAAAATTATACCCTTCTAAATTTTGTTATGTGTAGTCGTAGTTCGTTAGTTTTTTGTGAGCATTAAGTTGTCCCTTTTTCTAACTCGCTCGAACATGCAATTGATCAGGTAGGGATGGGCTGAGTTGGATCTTACAGGATCCGGATTCGAATTCGAATTCTAAAAAATACATTAAGACCAAGACCTAATGCAGATATATGAAGTCTGAAAATTTCACTCCCACACCAAATTTGATGTCTTTCACGAGTCCTGGATCTAAATTAGAGCTATTTTTATCCACTAAATAAAATATACCTTGTTCTAAGTAAGGATTATAATAATATAAAAATATTTATCAATCACTTATATATATATATTACAAATTACAATGCTAGTATTGAAATGTCACATTTGCCCTTAATAATATATATATATATATGTTACAAATTACAAATTACAATGCTAGCATTGAAATAAAAGAAAACTAGTTTTTCTAGTGCAATCGTTATGGAATAATATATACTACCCCACTCCTGAGGTAACCAGCAGATGGGGAAATGAAGTCTTAAAATTTTGAGACTAGTGAAATGTCACGTTTGCCCTTAATAAATTTTAATGAGAAAGACGAAAACCCTGACTGCCACCAACAGAAACTCTGGGCGGAGATGGTGGCGAATGTGAAGGGCAGAGATGGAGGCGACAGTGAAGTACTGAGATGGTGGTGACGATGAAGGGCGGATATGGTAGCTATGGTGAGTGGAGAAGAGTGCAACGAGGAAGAGCGCGATAAAAATACTCTATTAGGAGAAGAGCAAGATAAAAATACTCTATTAGGAGAAGAGCACGATGAAGATGAAGAGCATGCAAGATGAGGAAGAGCGGATTTGGGATTCTAGGAAGTAAAATCAGGATTGAGAGAAGAACAATTGGTGAGGGAGGGTGAGATAAGGTGTGTTTGGATTTGATTAGGTTAATTCTTGGGGCTATTGGATTGGGTTAAAACCAAACTAATTAAGTGAGTTATTTGTATTTATATCCCAATATAAGTAAAAATGATGTTAGTAATTTTTAAATTATAGCAGGATAGTAATTTCCTTTTCATATCAACTTTCTTTGAAAATTTGCTAAAAATAGAAAATGTGCAACTTATGGTGGAATGAGTTAAAAATGAAAGTATACAATTTGAACGGGAAAGGAGGGAGTAACAAAGTCCTACCTCTTCTTCATTTCAAAAAAAGAAAAGAAGTCCTACCTCTTTTTTTTACTGCAGTCAGTTTGTAATGAATATACAATAATTTGGGGAATGAGATGCAGTTTTTAAAGGTAATGAAATCGTGGTAAAAATAAAATAGTAAATATATATGAAGTTAGGGTTTCTATGGATCCTTATTTAGTTTGAATTTTTATATTCTAGACCCAAATTCAGACTCAATGTGTAGAACCATACTCAATCTGAATTTGATGAATTTAGAAAATTGAATCTATACATGATTTAATGAGTTCGAACCTTGTGATTTTAGTTCAGATTCTATATCATACTTATTCATATTTATAAGTGGGTGTAACTATATTGAACTTTCAAGAAAGAAAGAAAAAGAAGTACTAGCTCGACTTTATTAGGGAATATTGCCTGTTGGAGAATATTGTCTGAATCTCGTATATATAGTGCTTTAGTAATACACATATTCTTGTATCCTTCCCTTAGATAGATATTAACTTTGTATAAAGATTAACTATTGAGAGACATCTTAACACACAAATTTATTTTGAAATCTTCCTCTTTACATGGTATTAGGGTAAGTTTCCAACTGTAAATTTTTCTTTCTCGACCAATTATGACTGATCAATCTTCTTCCTCCAAAGGCTCTTTTTCAGCTTCCAGAGCGTCAACCTCTCCACAATATCTTCCCAAACGAAAAATAAATGATGTCGATTCACCTTTTTGTGTTCACCCCTCGAATCATTTTGTTCTCTCCATGTCACGTCTCTCTCAGAGGCAAAATCTTTTAGGAATGGCAAGAAGCCAATCTAAATTTGAGTGTCAACTCCATGCTCAAGGGATGAATCCTTCAGTCCATCGATTCCTCAATTCGCTCATCTATCTCTTTCGCCAAGACTGTCAAGGATTTGTGGGACGATATTAATCAAATATTATCGGTCGGTAACAGACCAAGAATTCTCAAACTCAGGGATGATCTTGCTCATCGGCGGATCTAGACCGGCTGGCCCGATGACGGAAGGCCATACTGTTCATTCCAGCCCCCGCCAGCCCCGCCAGTCCCCGCTAGCCCCGCCCAGCCCCCGCCAGGATTCCGCCCTAGTTCTGCCACTGATCTTGCTCCTTGCCGCCAATCTGTACAATTCTTTGTGGCTTATTTTAGTGTTGTAATAAAATTGTGGGACAAATTGCAGTCTTGTGTACCGTCTATGACTTTTACTTGTGGTAATTGTACTTGGAAAATCACTGAAAGTTGGTTCAAAGAACGTGATGAGGAACTCATCCATAATTTTCTTATTAGATTGGATGATACGACTTATCAATCTCTTCGCCCCAATGTCATGACACAAGAATCCTTGTCATCGCTCAATCCAGTTTATTCTTTGACTGTTCAGGAGGAACACCGTCTCACCATGGTCAGAGATCGTGAATTCAAACAGCCAGATTCAATGGCTATGGAAACTCAGCGTTCGATTTATCCACGACCTCCTCGTTCGAATAACCGTCTTGTTTCAAAGCGAATAACCGTTGGACGGGTAATTTTAGACGGACCTAATGATTGGCTCACTAGCAGGTAACACATGAAGCAATGATAACGAAAGAAATCGTGAGTGTTATTGGATTAGTAGTGATTGGATCATGGTGGAAGAAATTGTCGCAAACGGCAGAGAACACACTCAAATAAGAGAAAATTTTAAAGAAATCAATTTGACCTCAAAAAGTGTTATAATAATATTTCCTCCGCCCAAAAAAAAGTGACACAATTTCATACTAGCAAAAATGACATGATTATTGACTTGAAAAACTCGGATCACAACACAATATTGACATTATGTATTCCTCCGTCCCAACTGAATCTGCACACTTTTTGATCAATTTTTTCAAGACACGTTGAAACATAAATTCCATTTAGTATATAGGCATCAATATCGTCATATGAGATATTGTTAGATACCCTGCACCGTCTATTTTGCAAGTATCAATTTTTTAAACACCATTAATACATGTAACTAAAGTTATCGATGATCGAACATGACATGAGAAAGCTGACTAAAAAGTGTGCAAATTCGACTGTAACAGAGGGAATAGTATTTTATTATTTTAGGGACTTATTATTGACTTTAATTTGGATTCAAAAGTTTTGACCCGTCAACACACCAACCCAACCCGATTGCGACTCTTAAAATTAAGCCCTTTTTACTTAATATTAATCAAATGAAGCCCTTGCTCGATAAAAGTTAATTTGCAACAAGGGCTTGGCACCTTTCAATTTGAATATTAATTTCTGTGAGGAAAGAAACAAAAGATCACCTAAAATTTTATCTAGAAAACCCAAACCCCCTCGTTTATCTTGTTCCCTTACCTTATTATTTGCCTTTTTCTCCCCTCTCAAAAACAGCTCTTTATTATCCTTCAGTTACTCTCTTAATTTAGTCTTGATCTGAGGAAAATTAGAGAAAACGTTCCATATCTCGTGTCTTTTTTCTTGAAAAATGTGAACCCATTTGTTTTTTTCATGTAACAACATAGTGGTAATTATTTTTTCTTTTTCACTTTGTAATTTTCTCTCAGCTTAATTCTGGATAGGGGTAAAAAAACACACCTTCCAATCCCTTCTATTTCCTTCCATTGAGCCTTATAAATTGAGTCCATTTCTTCATCAATTTCATCAATCATTTCCATCTCAATGTCTGAGAAAGATCAGTCTGTGAGTTTTCTCTCCTCTGTCTTCTCTAACATTTCCAACTTTTAATGTTTTCTAACTCCAATTCTCTCATCCTTTTTGTGTTTTTCAGGTTGCGAAAATGTCCGAATACATCAGTCTGAGAGACCTTCTTCCCGGCTCTTTCGAGAGCGACGGCGAGGAAGAAGAGTCTCTCGAGGAAACCGAGAAACCTGAAGAAGATAAGCTCAAGATCTCTCCCTCTGCGGGCAACTCTGCATCCTCCATAGCTGCCGCCACCGGTGCTCCACCACCACCTCCAACCGCCACTCCTGCATGCATCACCGCCGCCACCAGTGCTCCTCCAAATCCGACCCCCATCGCTGCTGCTGCTGATCCGCCACCTCCAACCGCCACTCCTAAAGCTGTGCCCATTCCAATCCGTAAGACAGGAATCTCCGCTCTATCTCAACTCCTGTCTGATCCTCCTCCATTACCATCTGCTAAAACTGGAAGTACGAGCGATGGGGTGCAGAATGCTTCGCCAGATCCAACCCCCATTGCTGCTGCTTCCACCTCTGGTCCGCCACCTCCAACCGCCGCTCCTAATGCTAGCGGAATCTCCGCTCTATCCCAACTCCTGGCTGATCTTCCGCCATTCCCAACTGCTGGAATTTTGAGGTATGTAGTGCAGAATGCTTCGCCTGACATGCCTCTGGAGATTCTCGAGAGCGAGAGTGAGGAGGATGATGATGGGGAGTTTATTCCGCCCCATGAATTTCTCGCGAGAAGGCGCATGAGGGAAGCATGCCCTTGTTGCTCTATGCTTTCTGGAATCGGGAGGACTTTTAAGGGGAGGGATATGATTGACAGCAGAAATGCTGTTTTGAGGTTGACTGGATTTCTGTAAATCCAATCTGGCATTTGCATCATCATTATGGTTCTACTGGATTTCTGTAAATCCAATCTGCCATTTTCATCATCAATATGGTTCTAGTCTAATTAAGTGGAGTAATGACGAACCTTTGAGAATAATAAAGAGTTATTGAGCTTCGTGTGTTCTTGTTTTGAGATGAGTTATGAGTAATAGCAATGCTATGTTATGTTATGTTTTGTTTGCTGTTTGTGTTTTCTAAAGATTAATTTACTTTGTTATTCTTCTTCAAACTAAAATAGCAATTTAAATTCCTATAGTTAATTGTTCTCTTGCAAGATGCCAACTAAGATGGTGAATTTGAATTGAAAAAATAAAAGAAGATTAAATTAATCATACGAATTTAAAATTATTTGATATTATTATTCATAATTTTAATACTATTAAGTTTCACAATGTTAAATTAAAAACCGATGTACAATTATAAAAATGATTGATTTCCGACTTGGTTAAAACTCGAATATTACTCTACTTAATGGCCCAAATATAATAATTCATCTTCTATGAAAAAGTAGTACCAAATATAGTATCTGAAAATAATCGAATGAACTCAGATATACATGAGAATAAATGTGATTAAGCAATACAATAAAATTGTTTTCTCTCTCTCTTTTAAATCACAAATAACGTACAATAACAATGTAATGCGAATAAGTATGAGTATGATTAATAGAAGATAACCCTGTTTCTTTTTCAAAATTCACGAATATTGATGTGCGTAGCAACGTGTAGTTCATTCCATTCACATAACATGCATCCAGTCACGTGTTTAACCTTGCGACAAAACACAGTATTAATCGGTTATAAAATAACGTAAGATGTACACGTGGTTTTGCATGCGTATTGACATCTGTTTTGATTTTTGCCATCTGTTTTGTGTGGTACATACATACTGCCATCTGTGTATGAGATTACATGCATAGTGCCACCTATTTGTAACCATTTATACCTATGATATTTTTTGAAAAATAGAATAATATATATAAGTATGTATAAAAGGGTGATAATAGTTGTGGGTAGAAACCTATCTATAAATTATTGTTTTAAATCGACTAACAGTTAGACATGTCATTTTATAATTGATGTTATTAATGAGATGATTTGGTATTTATTTTTATTTATTGCAACAAAATTCATATAACTTTAATTTTTTTTAAATGTATCACAATGTATGAATAAATTATAGTTTGACCCAAAAAGTAATTTAAACGAGATTTTTCATGATTGATTTAACCGTTAGTCGGTCTAACAAGAGTCTCTCTATAAATTATTAAAATAATAGAGAAATATCAAGATAATAAAGAAAGGGAATAGAATTGTATTAATATTATCAAGAAAGTTAAAATAAAAAAGTAACATAGGATGATAGTGTTACTTTCATCTTTAATTTTGAGTCAAGTGTTTTGTACACTTGAATTATGTCTAAAGTGATAGTTGAACTCTAAAAGTTCCAATAATCCATTAATACCTTTAGCAAATCCCTACAATTTTTTTATTAAAAAAAGAAAAGTAGATGTGTGCCCATATTTACATATAGGTGTTGTTTAATATATTTTTTTATGTATAACATGATGATTTTTGTGGGAGAATATTTGATAATTTTAATTACTATTCACATAATAATCCATTCAAATTACACAATTATGAATTCAAGTGGAATTCTCATAAGAACTCAATGGTACAAATAATTTTATCATTTAATGTTTATACATTCCCATGCATTTGGTCAAATACACATCATAGTCAGTTGTTACCATTCTAGTGGTGATAAAATATAAAAGACTTTATTATGATACATTGATATCACATCAATGACACACCTCATCAATGATGAGAGTTACAATATATAGGGCTGCAGCAAACCAAAATATGCAGGAATAGGATTTTAAAGTTTACAAGAAAATTACCATTTAACCTAATCTACAAGGATACTACTTCTATAAGGTAACTACCATTTATAACCTTTCCTCAAAGAAAAAGGGTTTCTATTTCCTTATCACCCTCCCTCAAGCTGGAGCATGATGATCAAGGATGCTCAACTTGCGAAAAAGATTATGAAATTGCTAATCATTATATATATATATATATATAAATACCATAGAACGGGATTCAACTTGAGCAGTGGTAAAAGTAGCAGCAACAACAGTATCAGTAGCAGCTGGTAGAGTAGTATTCAAATTCATTAGCAGTAGTAGCAACAACATCAGATTCAGGATTCGACATGTTGGAGATCGGTAGAAATCATTCGATCAGGCTGTGGCAGCAGGTAGCGGACATCGGCAGCTATGCGAGCACATTCTGCGGCATCACGAGTGGATTCAGATTCAGGATTCGACATAGTAGTAGGATCAGATAAGATCTACGGTGGTAAATTAGATCAGTGGCAGGATGCAGCGTTGCTTGGAAGAACAGTTGGCAGCGCGTGAGGCTTGGGTGCGGCTCGTGTAAGTTACGTGCTTAGTGTACTAGATCAGAAAGGAGAAAATTAGATCGCCGATTGCAGCAACACAACAACGACGACGGTGGTCGGTGATCTGGCATCAAACTGTGAGCTACGGTCAAGGCGACGACAACTCGAGGAAACGACAGTGGAAATTTTAGGATTTAGGTTTCTGGAATTTAGTCTCTGATACCATGATAAAATATAAGGGTTACAATATATATGGCTACAATAAACCAAAGTCTAACAGGAATAGGATTCCAAAGTGTATAAGAGAATTACCATCTAACCTAACCAACAAGGAAACTAATTTCATAAGGTAACTACCATTTATAACATTTCCTATAAGAGATTTCTATTTCCTTTAAGGTTCCAAATGTTAATTAATTGGGCAAGATCTCAAATGAAGAATTGTTTAACAGTTGACAAAATTTTGTGCGAGACCGTCTCACAGCGAGATCAAAGATTAACATGCAATATTATAAAGTTTAATTAGAGATAAGTTTTCAAATATAATTTATCAAAGTTTGGGAGAGGAGGGAGGGATATGGGCGCAAATACCACTTTTTTGGGGTGCTGGGCATAAAAAATGGGAAATTAATGATTCCAAGTCATAACAATCTCGCGGGTCAAGAATCTGGATAAAAAAATCTCACTGGTAAATTTTATTCCCCATTTCCGCGCAATGCGCGCCTTTTTATTACCGGACTTGATGTTTCAAATTCAATACTTGATGTTTTAACCAAACCTTGTGATGTTTTTTCATAAGGCTTTTCCCCCACTAAAATCACGTGTTTTAAAGTTAAATTTTGATCTTTTATTGTAAATCTCGTGTTTGCATGTTTTTTTTGACACTTTATACATGTTGACACTAGTTAGTGGTATTTTATTTTCGTAAAATTGAATTTATAATTTATACTTTCATTTAGATTGATATGTTATTTTTTTAGTGAGTCCTTTCAAAAATTGATATTGATGTTTCTTTTTTGGAATATTTTTTAATTAAAATTTTATATATTTCGATATCAGTGTCACATTTTGATGTTTTAAAATTTATGTGTATTTTAGTATTTTATGTATTTTTAGTGTATTACTTTGGTGTTTATCTATTTTAATTTGATGTGTACTATTGTCCTTTTCATTTTATGCATATTTTTGTGTTTTTATTTGATATTCCAACAATATTTATTTTGATGTGTTTTTTAGTGTTATAATTGAATGTTTTTTATTTTGAAGTATTTTTTAGTGTTATCATTAGATGTTTACTTACTTTAATTAAATGGGAATTTTTAGTATTTTTATTTGTCATTTAACTTTTTTGATTCAATATATTTTAGTGTATTTACTTGATGCTTAACTATATTTATTTGATGTGTTTTTATATTTAGAATTTATTTTGATGTTTTATATTCAGAATTTATTTTGTGTTTTTAATTTGTTGTTTTAAAATTTGTGTACTTTTATTTGATGTTTAACTATTTTAATTTACTATATTTTTATTGTAGTATTATAACTTTTAACTATTAAAATTTGATGTCTATCGCAGTATTTTACTTGATATTTAACTATTTTGATGTGTTTTAATTTGATGTTTAATTTATTTTATTCGATGATTAGCTATTTAAATTTTGATTTGTGTTTTTTTTGATGTTTAACTATTTTGACGTGTGTTTTAATGTTTTTATTTAATTTTAAATTATTTTCATTTGATATTTCTATTATAAATTTTGATGTGTATTTTTAGTGTTTAATTTGATGATTAATTCTTTTTATGTGCTTCTAATTTTTTTATTTGATGTTTTTAGCTAATTTTATTTGATATTTACTATTTAAATTTGGATGTGTATTTTTAGAATTTGTGTTTGAAGTTTAACTATTTTTATTTGATATCTAATTATAATCCACAAAGTCTTATTTTAGGCAGCCTAAACTTTAGGTAGGGTTTGTTATGCAATTAATATAAACCTTAATTTTGGGATGGGGGTTTTCTTTGATTTTACTAATAAATCTAGGGACATATTGTGCAATTATTAAAATGATATATATTATAATTCCTAAAATTAATTTAGTTTTCCATTTCTTCCTTTCGTCGGTAACTGCTGTGTAACCACCGCCGCCGACGAAAACCGCCACGGCCTGCCAGAATTTTGCTGGAAAATGCCAAATTTCTGCCAGATGACCGTCCGCCTCAGCCGATCTCTGCTTCTTCTCTATTTTCCATCGGCGATCTCTGTTCTCCAGATATGTGCCGCACGTCCTCAAGCGATCTTCATTTTCCAGATCTATGCCACACGTACTCCGGCGATATCAGCGCTTGTTTTCCCGACCTATAGCGATCTCCGTTTCCACATATGTGTCACGCATCCTCCGGTGATATCAGTGCCTGTGTTTCCCGACCTCCGCCTTATAACCTCCGCGAGTTCACCAGCTTACGTCGGAGTGGTCAACGCTCCGAAGGCTCGCCGTGCTTCTCTGGCAATCAATCGAGGCTGGAGCTCCTGTTTCGCTTCTTCTCCAACGATCGATCGAGACTAGGGACCCTGTTATGCTTCTTCTCCGGCGATCGATCGAGGTGAGAAAATAGATTTTATTACCTGCGTTTAATGAAAAATTGATTTCATCGCGGTACCTGATGTTTAATTCTTTTTGATTGAGTTTTTTTAGTGAGTTTCAACGAACTCACAAATTTTAACATGCCTTGAATGACATACATAACACTGTTAGACCAGTGTTCTTCAAATTCTTTAAATAATAAAAAGGAGAAGATTCTGATGTTTTTAATACGCTTCAATCAACTCGTTCTATTTTTCTGCCAATCATAATCGTACTGGTAAGCATCGTCGTTTAACCATATGCTGAAATACCCATATCCCCGACACATATAGAGAACGGTCGAAGATATTCAGTTATTTCTTCCGTTTCTTCAGCTTCCACAGTTTGGTTAGGTGCTCTGTCCCCTCTTTCAATGTTGCACTCTTCCCTGATTTTGTGTTCCATAGCTCATCAACTGGATACCTGCCACTGGGATTGTATTCATTCAATTCGTTCAGTGCTTTAACCACAGCGTCATATAGTTCATCTCCATATTCTGCCTTCAGTTCATAAACAATAAAACGTTTTTTTTAGTGTAATAGTTAGTTCTCTATCTTTTGATGTTGTAGG
>JAULKK010301793.1:0-12513 GCA_032355705.1 Rubia peregrina
TTACATATGAAGACCCCTATGCTTCCCTTATCATTGATTGTGTTGCGGATGTGAACAAAAAAATGACCAAAACAAAAAAAATCTTCCCTAAAAGTGATTGCTAGTTCTGAAGAAAAAAATAATCTACGCAAGAGCTGATATCATTCCTCCCTATTAATCTCCCATTGGTTCCATTTACGTGTTATGTACGGGAGCCCCTAGCAGGGGCTCGATGGTATATGTGTTTCATTCATGTATACCTTTTAAAGCAATATTATTTTTGAGTTCTTATGAGCATGCTTACGTGTCCGAACCCCTAATTTCTTCAGGGGTTCGAGGATATATGTTACTCTGTTTTACAACACCTGTCTTTCATGGTTTTCTTTTATGTTTCCTCTCTGTTATGGTGCATCTTCCCTGTGTCTCGCCCCTTTGTTTTGTGGTTTGAAATTATGTGTTTATGTGTTGTTAAGTGCATATTACTTGGTTTTTGCCTCTCTGATGAAACCTTACTGCAGTTGAAACCAGAGTTTCATGAAGCACCTCCCATGGTTGTTCCGTTGTTCCCCCCATGTTAAAACATGAGTGTCTTTGTTCCTTTTATTGATTCCCCACTGTACATACTTGCGAGTGAATGAGCATATTCCCAGACTATTTTGTGTTCATCTGTGGTATGTACTGAATATAAAAAACAAGGATTACATTTTTTAAAAGGTTAAATTTCATTAATAAAATGAAGATTTAACCGGGGTTGGTCTTGGAACATCCCATTCACACCAAAAGTGGGATGTTCCGGGCTTGCAGAATATGCCATTTCACTAACCCCTAAAATGTTAACAATTGATCAATCATGTATGATAACCTAGGGCAAGCATTAGGGAAATAACTGTGTCATCTTTTGTCCCTTTCTTGATAAGATATTCAATGATGCCCCTTACGACCTCCTTACTTACTTGAAGAGATCTTGGGAGAGTCTATTCTCTTATGTGTCTGTCCTTGTTCATGTGAGGCAACTAGTAACTTACAGTCGAGATAGTTTGCTCGTTGGCTCACTAGATGTATTGTAAAACCATCTATTTCAGATACAACCTTGAAATCTAGATCATGGTTGAATATATGTGGTTTTGCATTATCTTGTTGAATGTGAATGAACTTGCCCAATATGTGTCCTGACCACCTTTGTTTGATTGCGGGTATGACTTCCCGAATTATCTTTACCCTTGTGACATCTCTTGTGATCTTTAGTAGTGGAACTTTCTCGACTGTCCCAGCTGGCCTATTCTTCCTATTATTGATTGCTACTTGGTCTTTAACAAAAGGAAATATGTCTAATTTCCCATAAAATAGTAGTTCACCATCTCCCCCGCCCCATATTGGTTTACTTACCCCACATATAAACATTAACTTAGGAATATGCAACTTCTGTTAAAACGTTCGATAAGGCTCCGGTTCATCCGGGGCCACCAGGTACCTCACTGTTTCCTGGCTCAAGTAGAACAATTTCTCATCTATGTGAATCACATGGTCCATTGATCTGAAGTAAAGTTCTGCATTCATCTTTTCTAAAACAAACCACATGCATGATACCTTATTGTATTATGTGAGAGCTGGTTTAATGCTATTTGTATGACTTTTAATCAACTTTGCTGTCACTGCCCATTGCACACTACTCTTCCCAATATTTAGTGCTATGGTTTATTGTTCGTTTTTTCTTGCAGGAATTTCCTTCAAATCATTGAGATTGATCTCTTTCTTATTTTGTGGAGTGTACCTTGTTATGCGATGACTCAAATCAAGTGGTTTTCTATGCGACATTTGAGCTTGAGTTAGACCCCAGATCGTGCTCACTGTGCGTATGGAACAGTCGAATATGACAGCTGCCTACAACCTCTCCAAATGCAACAGCTTCCCATCCTTGTAGCTCTCCAACCGAACTCTGCCAAATGCTGCCTCTCTTGGTTTGTAAGATTCTTTCGTATTGTCCCTAAAAAACCTGATGATGAAAGGGAAGATGCACAATACTGAGAGTAACCAGCACCCTTGGGTGACTCGGGACGGCTCGATGTAGTGTATAACCTTACTTGAGGGTTCCCCAACAAACCAAAAAAAAATTGGGTTTGGGGTTTACTGATACAGAGATGGTTCTTCACTAGTTAAGATCTGATGAACTTGAAGTTGCTTTTTTTATGAACTTTCACCTTTTTCTACTTCTAAAATGTTGTGGATGTATATATTTATAGTGGAAGTTCTCACAATTTGTTTGTAAATTTATTTGGAATGTAAAAATTCTTGAACAATGTAAAGTTTCTAATTTTTTGCGCGTTCCCAGAAGAAAAAAAAGCGAGAATACGCCTTCAGTAATAAAACTGAGGGAAAAATATCCCTCTTAAATTCCAGAATTTTCCTTCTCTTTCTTGGTTAGCAGGTAGCACGTGGGGGGGACAAAATAGGGTGGAGGCCTGGGGAAATTTTCTGCAGAGATTTCTCTCTCTGTAGATTCCCCTGGGACGGAGGGAGTAATTGATTGTTAGAATACAAAGCATTGTCTTAGATCGATTGTTAATTAGACGTTAATTTTTTTTATATAATTGATTTAATTAATAGGATAACTTTATTTATTTTATCGTAATCATATTTTTGTATATTTCAAAAACTTTTAAAAATGTATCATAACGTGTACATAATAATAATTGGACCCTAAAAATTATTGGAACGTACTTTTTCATAATTTGGTCTTATTATTAATCGGTGTAGCAGAAAACTTTCTCTTGTTAGAATTATTTGTTGGTTGAAAATTATTCAATGGAACAATTGTATCACTATTTTTTCAATATCCCATCATAGTAATTATCTCAAATTAATGATTAGTTTATTTTAAATATTAGAAGATCACACAATCTTGTTATGAACCAAATAACCATTAATTGAGATTGTTTTTATAATTAGTAGGACTATTAGGATGATTTGATATTTATTTTTATTTATTGTAACGAGGTACTTATTATTATAAAATCCTTATCTTTTTTATGATGACATTAAACCTGACGCACCTAGAACCTTCTGCTATTGGGCTGGCCGCCCCCAACCTCTGAAAAACGAACGGAGTTGGTGTACTTATATTATTCATCCGCCTTGGTAAAATTAATAACGGAAGTGCTAAAGTCCGTGTAATTTTGGTTTTACCAAAATAATTTAACAACCATTTCCATGTTCCAACATAACCTAATCAACCAAGTGTGAAACAAAATTGTAAAGCAAGAACACACATACTTGGTTACGCAGTTCGGTGTAAAATCACCTACATCTGGGGCCCGGCCCAATTCAGAATAAATTCACTAATCAAAATAATATAGTACAATAGACACGACTATACTTATCTTTTCTAATTACAACCTGTGGATTTTGCAAGCTCCCCTTTCTACCGATCCGCTTTAATCACACTCCCTCTGACCTCGATACTCGTCGATGGTGGATCTTCTCCTCCCGAGGAATTAAGGCTTCCAATTCTGAACTTAAATCAATAGTATATTAATCATGTTGGAACATAACTGAACTCTCGGTTATTAGTAAACTAAAATCTGCGTAGAGATTTTCTTCTATTAAAATCGTCAATAGCACAGTCTCAATGTCCTCAATATTTATATCTATGGTTTCACATCTTCAGTATCCTAGGCGCATAGAATTTTATCTCCATAGAATATTCTAATAACAATCAAATCCCTTAGAGATAAGAATTCCTTAATCTAATCCCTTGAAGTAAGTAATTAAAATATTTCATCCATATCTTCTCCATAACAGAATATACCATATCAATTATATTCCATAAATATAATCCAATCCCATAAATATAGAAATTGATATATTTTGTAATCAACAAATGAATCGGAATAAATATATCTCCTCGGATTACCTTTTCTCACAAATAATTCCATATTTGATGCTACAGCACAACCTTCCATAATTTCCACAAATTCCCAACTCAATAATTCCGGACTTTACAATCCCCCTGTTTGGCATTTTGTGCACCCAACAACTCTTTTGGATATTCAATCTGTTGATCATATTAAAACAACTTCATATGAATGTCGGAATATAATCAATACTGAAATTAGCTCCCCCTAAAATTCACTTATTCTTTCAAGAACCACAACACTCATGTTGGAACATCCAAAACAGTACTGAAATTTCAAAAAATCATTTTCATGTTGTAACATCATAAATTCATAAATCCAAGAGTTTCAAAAATTCCATAATATCCATAGCTTCCAGTTATATCCAAAAATAATATCCAGAATAAGAAATCCAATATACTCCCCCTTTGGGCCATAAAACATGCCAGAATTCCTAACAACAAATAAAAACATAAAAATATCCATTATGAAACTGGACCCGCGGCTTCATCCTGAGCTTCATCATCAGCACCAAACTTCTTCAATTCTTCTTTAAGAGCTGCTAACTGCAACTTCAAAGATGCAATCTTTGCTTGAATTATCACTTTCTTGGCCTCTCAGTCTTTCTTTCTTGCAGCACTTGAACTGTCAACTTCTCCATCCTTCCAGAGCAGATCATTTATCTTCCTTGTAGCGAAAGTTTTGGAATTTTCCTTGATAGCAGTGGTCTCAATTTAATATCATCCTACTTCACCTACATTTTAACTTCTCTGACTAATGTTGTAATCACACAAAAATGAGCCAGAATATTCTTTTTCCTAAACAGCTTGAAACACAATATTCTCCTGTATTATCCTCCCAAGATTCACAGGAATTTTCTTTCCAACAAAATACAGTAACTTAGCCATTTCTCTAGTCAGTACAAAGGTATTTGTAGATGGAGCAGTTTATGCCTATCTGAAATAAGTAGAAATACTTACTGGTAAGACTGGACATTGTAGCATTCCCTTGCTCAGGTCAGTTTGACCCCAGTCAGTTCATAAAAAATGTGGTCATTTGACAATTCCAGGTCTTCAGAATAAGTTCCCACAAAATCTGGAGTAGTCAATCCAGGGATGCTATTAAATTTCTAATCTGAGGAATTGATAACCTTGCCTCTGACATAAGTTCATCTGTACCACTCAGACTCCGTGTCCAAGTTTTCTGCTCTCACATTTGCATAAAATTCTTGAACTAATTCTTTGTTGTACTTATTAAACCTTGTAGCTGCAGCAGTATATCCCAAATGCTCCAGGAAATGTGTAAATCCACTTTTCTTGTATGATTCCAGATCCATTGGTCTTTTGGCTAAAATGTTCTCTCTGGTGATAGTGTCCCAGTTGTCTTGACAATTTTCATCAAATAAATCTTCATTTAGAGTCATTCCAGCTGAAGGAGCTTTTTTAGAACTCTGTCCAGCTTCCTTTTTTCACTTTCTTCTTCTTTTCTGGTTGAACTAGACCTTCAGGAACTACTTCAACAACCTTCCTCTTTGACCTTCTCACCCGGGACTGCACAAACTCGTCTAACACTTTATCACTGGTATATGTCAAATTTTCAAAACTTTCTCTTGATGTTAGAACATTAGTTCCAGATGCACTTGCTTCCACATCAACCACTTCAACATCTACAGTATCAGGTTGACTTGATGTTGAAAATCGTCAAGGTCATGTTCAGCTTCCTCAGCATTATGGTGATATGATATTTGCACCTCAACCGCATCTGTCTCTTCAGCCATTCTATCAACTCCCTCTGTCTCCACATCAGGGAATTCAGCATCCATCTCCTAAGACTTCTCATTGGCCTGATTCTCAAGGACAGGTTCATCACATTCCTCAAACTGCTCATCTTCAGCTGATGTTGGAACATAGCTGGGTCCTCCAACAAGATCATAATCTTCTTCGGAAATTTCAATGTCATCATTCTTCCCCCCCCCCTGCATCATCAGCCTAAGGTGCAACATAAGCCTCACCCCTTGCTTCCAATTATTCATTATCTTAATCAATCTCAATCACAACATGGGGTGCTTCCATCAAAATTTTCAAATTCTCAGCAACAACAGGGTCAAAAACTTGAATGGCTTTAAAGCTCATGGAACTGAGTATATACACATCTTCAGGGCAGTTTCTAAATTTCCTAAGCCTCAGTCTCCTAGGTCCAAATGCATAAATATAAACACACATAACCTTCTTTCCCTTGTGCTCTATACATGCTAATTCAGTTAACCTTGAATTTCACTCCCCCGTGTACTGAATATCTCCTATAATAACCTTCAACAGTGGTTCAAATCATGGCCATTTATTTTCCCTACATATCCTTATATCCTCTTAGGTCTACTTTCTTATTATGCTTCATATAATACTTCATACAATCATCTAAGGACTTAAAATTATGGCCATTAAAAGTGAAGGATTTTTCACGAAATACCTTGATTTTCATGGGCACATATGGATCTATTACCGGCTCAATTGATGGTGATCTTACAACTTCAACCCCCGATTCAAGAACACAGTCTCAAGGTTCCAGCATAACACTCTCTGACAGGTTCACCATCCATTCAGGTTCTCCAAAATTCTTTTTTAATGAGCCAGATTTTTCTATATCATAATTTTGAAAAGTAATGCCGCATTGGATTGTAATTCACAACTTCCTTCTACTTCTCTGTTGTAAGGTTTTTGAGCTAGAAAAAACCTCAAACCGTAATGGAAAGAATGTCTGAATAGAGATATCGGGAGAAGGAGGTAAGTTGCTAGGAAGATGGAAAGTTAAATTTTGAAAATTTACTTTCCTTTCTTTAAAGATGGACCTTGTTTTTTTTATCTTTCCAAGGTAATAATTACCTTTTCATCTTTTCTTCCGCCATACTTCAACTGCCAACTTAAATTCCCCATATTCCAACTTGCAACACTCCCTTCATATTTTTGTATTTTTCTTCTTTCTATTTTTTTAAATTCTATACAAAAAAATATTAATGCTAACTAAGAAGTTTGTAAAATGGATGTACCTCATACTTGACACATACCTAAGTGTTTCCTTAGTAGCTCAATGTTGGTAGAATTCAGTGGTTTTGTAAAAATGTCAGGCAATTGCTTAGATGTTGGAACATAGGCTATCACGGCTTCCTTTCTTTCAACAAGATCTCGAATAAAGTGATGTCGTATATCTATATGCTTAGTTGGAGAATGTTGAACATGATTCTTCAAGATATCAATAGCACTTTTATTATCACATAAAATCTTCAGAGGCCTTTGATGAACTCCATAAGCTCTCAACATTTGTTTCATCCATAATAATTGTGCACAACAACTTCCAGTAGCAAGATATTCAGCTTCGGCTGATGACAAAGAAATTGAATTTTGTTTCTTACTATACCAAGAAACCAAATTTGTGCCAATAAAGAAACATCTTCTTGTAGTGTTTTTGCGACCATCTGCATTACCTGCCCAATCTGAATCACTATAACCTAAGAGGACTGAGTCTTGATTTTTTGAATACTAGATGCCATACTCTGAAGTCCCACTTACATAGTGAATAATTCTTTTAACTGCTGTCAAATGTGATTCCCTTGGATTAGCTTGAAATATTGCACATACCCCAACACTAAAACATATGTCTGGTGACTAGCTGTGAGGTACAATAAACTCTCAATCATACTTTTGTACAATTTCTGATCTGCTACACCTTTCTCATCTTTTCGTAATTTTTTAGAAGTTCCCATTGGAGTTTGAACTAGTCGAGAGTTGCTTAAACTGAATCTTTTTACCAAATTCATGGCATATTTCCTCTGATTGATGAACAATCCATTCTTTACTCGATTTACTTGGAGTCCTAGAAAATAAGTGAGTTAAAACAATCCACAATACTCGATCGAATTAATCCTGCATTAAGGAAATGAAGTCTTGTACCATAGACTATGAAGTAGATCCAAAAACAATACCATCAACATAAATTTGAGCAATTAAAAGTTTTGATGATCAATCTAGCACAAATAAAGTGCAATCTACTCCCCTCGATGATAACTTTTTTTAATAAGAAAGTTTGGCAGTCACTCATACCAGGCTCGGAGTGCTGTTTCAAACCATATAATTCCTTTTTCAGTCTATACACGTGGTGCAGATAATGAGGATCTTCAAATCCTTTGGGTTGCTTAAGATAAACTTCTTCAATGACCACACCATTTAGGAATCCACTTTTAGCATCCATCTAGTATAAAGCGAAATCCAGAGTGCAGGAAATACCAAGAAAAATCTGAATAGATTATAACCTTGCAACAGGTGCAAAAGTTTCATCGAAGTCCACTCCTTCCACTTAAGACTATATCCTTGAGCTACTAGCCTTGCTTTATTTTGAGTTATCGGGCCATCATCATATGACTTGTTCTTAAAAATCCACTTGATAGCGATGACATTAACATTGTTTAGACGAGGAGTGAGGCACCAAACATAATTTTGTTCAAACTGACCTAGTTCCTATTGCATGGCAGCAATCCAATACTCATCAAGTATCACTTCTTTATAATTCTTAGGTTAAATCAATGAGATAAAACACTGTAATCCAGCAAGTTCCCTGTAGTTTATCTGTGGTAGAGCACGCGTTCTCTTGGAGATAGGTACATATACCTCTTGTGTTGGAACATGAGGTGAAAGGATGGAGACTGGTGTTCCAACATCATTAGTGAAAAACTCTTCTGAGTTCTCAAGACTTTCAAAAAATTCTGATGTTCCAACATCGATCTGGTGATCAGCTAAATTGTTTTGTGTTGGAACATGCACTAGATCTGTTTCATCTTCTCCTTCTCTCGATACAGATATCTCATCAGAATCATCAACAATGACATTAATGGATTCCATAAGTGTTTTTGTACGAAGATTGTAAACCGTGTAAGCTCACCTTTTCACAGAGTATCCCAAAAATATGCCATCGTTACTTTGACTGTCAAACTTAGCCAACTGTTCTCTGTCCCTAAGAATATAACGTTTGCTCCCGAAGATGTGAAAATATGAGACATTAGGCTTTCTGCCTCTCCAGATTTCATAATACGTCTTACTTGTGAACGGATGAAGATAAACACTGTTAATTGTATAACACATCGTGTTTACTGCCTCTGCCCACCATTTTTTGTGAATACCTTTTTCTACCAACATTACTCAAGCTATCTCCTATAGAGTCCTATTTTTCCTTTCAACAATACCATTTTGCTAAGGAGTGATTGGTGCAGAAAACTCATGTTGTATTCTAAGCTCATCACAAAAGTTGCTTAACTGAGAATTTTCAAATTCTCTCCCATGATCACTTTGAACCCTGACAATTTTTCCTACAGGACTTCCCTTTTCTGTTCTGTGTCAGATTTTTCTTCAAGGAATGCTACCCAAGTGTATCTGGAAAAGTCATCAACATATACAAAAATGTATTTCTTGTCAGTCATACTAGGTGTATTGACCGGTCCCATCCAATCCATGTGTAATAATTCAAGATTTCTTGAAGTTGTAATGTACTAAACTAGAGAATGAGGTGATCAAATTTGTTTACCTTATTGACATGGTCCGCAAAAAATCTCCTTTTTATGAGTGAGAGAAGTCATACCTTTAGAATTTGTAATCTTCACTAATGTTTTTTAATTGATGTGTCCTAGCCTCATGTGCCACATTTTTCCTTCATCTTACTTAATTTATTGTTCCAACAGATAACATTTGTCTGAAGATCGAATTCCTAAGAGTACTTTTTTCTTACCTTGTTTGACAATGCACCTATTTTTATGAAACTCCACAGTCATATTGTCATCACACAATTGACTGATGCTCAAATAATTTTCCTTTAAATCTTCAACAACTAGAACACTTGTAAAAGTTATAAATTCCTCAATCTGTAGTTCTCCTTTTCCAACTACACAACTTTTCTTTCCATCACCAAATGTAACAAATCCATCGTCATAGGGCTTGATCTTAGTGAGAGAAACTCATGTGTTCCATTCACATATTGAGAGCATCCACTATCAAAGTACCATGAGTCTTTAGAGTGTGTAATGAGAGACATGTGAGCAACAAGGCAGACTGTTGTTCGCTTAGGAATCCAGACCTTTCTAATAATTTTGATTGCAGCTCATCATCCATGTTGGAACATGCAGTCAATTGACGTCCATTCATTATATCTCTGAGCAGTCTAAACCATTGTTCCTGTATATGTCCTTGATATGAACAGTAACCACACAACACCGGTCTCCTTTGTTGAGTCCTTATTACTTTCTTCTATATATCCCGTATTTCTTTCTTGAAATTTACAGCATCAATATCTGTTTTGTCATAGCTGATTCCTTGTCCGTCTCCAAATTTCTTTCCCAGAGTTAGAATATCATCTAGTGTTATCTTGCAAGTGTTAAGTTTCACAATTGCAGCTTCAACCATCTCAGCCCTTGGAGTAACCAATTTCATATTTTATTTCAGTTCATCCACTTCATCTTCAAGCTTAGCAACAAGATCCATCAATTCTATCTTTCTATTTGCAAGTTGATTTTTCTTCGCTCTTAAGATTTATTTGTTTCAACAACTTTCAGCCACATTCTATACATTTTTTTCACAAAAAGTATAGATGTCTTCATCGCTTACCCCCTGGCCATCATCATCTCTTGATGTATCACCACTTTGATTCTCTGTGTTGGAACATGCAGTAACATCAGTTGTCATCATATTGGAACATGCCCCAGTTTCACTCATCTTAGCTCTGAATGCTACATAATTACTGGTGAGTTCCTCTTCTTCCACCCTTTATTCATCATCACTCCAAGAGGTAACATATGACCGACCTTACTTTTTTCAAGTATTAGCACATTCTGCCTGGATGTGTCCATCCTTCACATTCTCTGCATTGAATTCTTCCAGACTATTTTGCTTCACCTCCCTGATTCCTTTGGAACTGCTGATTTGATCATTCAGGACGTGGTCCTCTATTGATTCCAAATTCTTGTGTACGAGGTTAATTTCCACTTCCACCCATTTTCTCTTGAGATCTTCTATTTACTGGTATATTTAGCATCCTTGAGAAAGTTTTTATGATAAGTGTCAGTTCTTCAATCCCATCATCACTCTCATCATCATCGTCATTCTTGGAAGAGGAAACTTTGAAAGCCAACTCCTATTGTGTTTTCTTTGAGGGTGGTTCAAACGTCATCTCATAAGTATGCAATAATCTCATCAATTCATCCAGTGCCATGGTGGATACATCTCTTGCTTCTTTAATGGCACCAACTTTCATTGAGAATATTTAAGGCAGTGATCTTAAGGTCTTCTTTACCAAGTTTGCCTCTTTATATGTTTTCCCGAGTTGGTATGCCATGTTTGTTATGTCTTTTAGCTTCCCTTTGAATATCGCAATAGTATTATCTTCCTCCATATTTAGTTCCTCAAATTTTGTGGCCAACATTTAAAGCTTAGATTCTCATACTCAGCTCGTTGCTTCATGAACTGTTTGCAGAATGTCCCAAGCCTTCTTTGCCGAATAGCATGTTGAGATAAGTTTGAACTGACTTTCATCTACTGTTGTGAAGATAGCGTTCAAGGATTTTGAATTTTCCATTGAAGCTTTAAGTTCATCCGGACTCTAGGTTGACTGGTCTTTAAGTTTCTACTTCAGAGTGCTTGATTCTCCTTCCTTCTCTTTTGAACTAGTTACGGAATCTTCAGTTGGATAGTTCTATCTAGTTTCTACAAAGTGCCATGCCAGTTCATCCAATGATTTGATGATCACTCTTATATGAGCCTTCAAATAATTGTAGTTTGTCCCTTCGAATAGTGGTGGCTGAGATACTGAAGCTCCTTCCTTGGTCGCCATGGTAAAACCGGATCACACTTTCCTTGTCACAACCAAGGTAAGAATAAGTGACCAAGCTCTGATACCAAATGTAATTTTAATTTACCTAAATAATTTACCAACCATTTCCATGTTCCAACATAACCTAATTAACCAGAGTGAAATGAAATTGTAGAGCAAGAACACACATACTTGGTTACGCAGTTCGGTGTAAAATTACCAACATTTGCGGGGCCTGGCACATTTCTAAATAAATCCACTAATCAGAATAAGATATTACAATAAACACGACTATACTTAACTTTTCTAATTAAAACATGTGGATTTTGCAAGCTCCCATTGCTACCGATTCACTTTAATCATATCTGAGATCGATACTTGTCGATGTTGGATCTCCTCCTCCCGAGGAATTAAGGCTTCTGATTCTAAACTTAGATCTATCGTATATTGATCATGTTGGAACACAACTGAACTCTCGGCTATTAGTAAACTAAAATCTGCGTACAGATTTTCTTCTATTAAAATTGTCAATAACACAGTCTCTATTTCCTCAATATTCTCAATATTTATATCTCCGATTGCACCTCTTCAGTATCCTAAGTGCGTTGAATTCTATCTCCACAGAATATTCTGATAATAATCAAATCCCTTAGAGATAGGAATTCCTTAATCTAATCCCTTGAAGTAAGGAATTAACATATTTCATCCACATCTTCTCCATAACCGAATACTCCCTCCGTCCCGCTATAAATTGCTTAGTTGCTTTTAGCTCTTTATCCAAGACACACGTTCGGCAGTTAAT
>JAULKK010301808.1:0-12512 GCA_032355705.1 Rubia peregrina
CCAATGCTCTATCAATTTTGCTATAGATCCTACCCTCCTCTTTTCTCCTGTTTGACCATGTAAAGTGAGGGCCAACAATTTTCATCTCATACAATTGTTTTTGGAAAACCACTGATTGGAGTTCATCTCATACAAGTGAGGCCCATGTTTATTTCCCTAGCATGGCTTGGTTCATGTTTTTCGTTGACCTCATACCAATACTTCCATGCTAATTTGTAACACATAATTTCTTCCAAGATTTCCAATAAATTCCCCTCCCTTCTAGATCACCCCCTCATATGTATCTTGCCATACGTTTTTACACCTCTTTTGTCATCGTCTTTGGAATCATGAGTGTCACGATGGTGTATTGAGACATACGTGACTACATGTTTACACAACATTATTCTCCCCTTAACAGACATATAGCTTTTCTCCAAGCTGCTATTTTTGTTATTTTCTTCCTCCGTAGACCCCTGAACAACTTGACTTTTGATCATGAGTTTTCCTTGAATCAATCGTAAGAAAGTTAAGAGAGACTTTTACATTCTTATTAATTTCCTAGGGAATTTTCGTGTGACAAGGTAAGGTAACTAGAGATTTTAAGATAACAGCTAAGGATTGAAGACATAGAAAAGAAGAAGGAAGATTGACGAGGAAGGATACAAAAGATAAGGGACTGATTTAACACATGTTGCAAGCAGTGGGATTCATCTCACGACTCGTGACAACACCTGTCGCGAAGAGTGGGATGTCTCCCATGGGTCGCCATAGAAGAGGAACAAGTAGCATTTTTAATCATTTCTCTTGTACTATAAATAGCACTTTTCACCTCTCATTTCTTATCTTTCCATTGGCCAAACTTCCTCCTCTACAAACCCTAATTTGATTTGTTTTCATCTTTGTTTATGGATGTTATTATGATTTATAGTAGTCAATCCCCTCTTGGAAGCAATTGATTGAGACTTCCAAGCTCATGTATTGAAAAAAAAATTATTGCTCATTTATGAATCTTGATTATTATGCATTTATTGTGATATGAATGTGATATTTTGCTTCATTTATAAGATTATGTGTTTGAGAATATGATGATGACATGTTAGGAATTAGGAAATGTGCACAAATTCTTATCTTTTGGCAAGAAATCTTACCCGCATCCCGCGGGGTCGTTCTTTTTACCAAATTACCTGCAAAGTGCGTCCAAAGATAGAA
Organism: Rubia peregrina; assembly: GCA_032355705.1. Lineage (NCBI taxonomy): Eukaryota > Viridiplantae > Streptophyta > Magnoliopsida > Gentianales > Rubiaceae > Rubia > Rubia peregrina. The sequence continues at coordinate 1,192 of JAULKK010301808.1, forward strand.
TTTCTATTTTTGCTCCTTTACTAACTGATAACTACTATAAGGTAGCTAGTGGCAAGTTTGGGGTTGTCCACAGAGACACTAGAATTTAAGAGTTAACTTGACACAACCCACAATCGGGTGTTACCCCCTTCACGTGTCAGAAAAGATAGTGCTTTAAATAGATATATGGGGAGGAGGAGGGGGCTTGTTACTGAAAAAAATACTAAGCATGCATGTAACGAGATTTAAACTATGATTAACTAGTCTTAGGAGTATTTACGTAACATTATCCAATTAAATGATTTTAATCCTAGATTCTATCACATTCAGACATATAAACATATTTTCGTGCCTATATCATATAGTGTGGAGATTGCCAGGAATTCCCAGTGACTGTCACCAAAAGGTTCGACTCCCTTCAAAACCATCTCACCTCATCCGTGATTAGGGATGCACTTCGATATTTCAATACGATCCATTTTATCTCAATCCCGATGCTAATGTGCCCCCGCTTAAAATATCCAAACCTTGTATAGGTAACAACCGTTATATAGGAGAGTAAGGACACTATGTCCAGGGAACTCCACTATGGACACCAACCCTAGGCCTAGAGAGGTAAAGGAATTGGCATCTCCTGATGACTAGTCGATATAACCCTAGTCGCTACAAACTACAATGCCTATCTATTGGGTTAAGCCAAGGGTTTCCCCTATTAAAGAGTTCCAATACGGCGACCCCCGGTCAACCGCTCCTAACATGCAATCACTCACACAACTAGCTAATTAGAATTAACTCTTTTTGGGTCGGCACTGTTTAAGGTAGAATAAATGCACTCATCTCCTGATGTCTCAACCCTTTGAGGTCATTAGTCTAACATTCCCAAGATAGCATTAAATAGCCTAGCACGATATTATACTATGCATAGAATTATGGATGAATCATAAAGTATGTCATGGCATAAATCATACATTAATGGAAGATACAAATCATACAAAAATATTCATAGGACATAGAAAACAGGGTAATCTAAATTCTCATAAAATCATATATCATGTCATGAATACAAATACTACCCAAGATACACTAGTGGGAAAATTGGCTATTAAATGGGTTTTATTTGACCAGAGAAGAAACTTTTCTAGTGACTTTTCAGGTAATGCCTTTGATCATTTCGATCAAAGGTGGTTCCGAGAACCGCCTTCTATTGGGTGAGAAATAGGTTCCGAACTCGAAACCTATTTTTGAGGTCCAAAAAAAAGCCGCCAGAAATCTAGGTTTCCATCGGCAAAAGAAGCAAATCTGACAAATATAAAGAAATATTTTTGGCATGTGTAAAACATAAAAAATAAACTAGGACCTGTAAATAATTAACAATAAGAAGATTTGGTACCAAATAAATAATAAAGAATAGATCTAGATATCACATTTGATACCAATTTGAAAGCCCTAATCAGATTTGCTTGCGGTAGAAGTGGAGATGCGTCTAGTGGCAGCGGAGGAGAAAGGATTATCTCCGGCGGAGGAGAAAGCTTCTCGCCCGTGGAGGAGAAAGGCTTCTCGCGATGGTGCTGGAGCGCTGGAAACACACGCTGGCACACCTCGTGCAATAGTACACGTATCGGCCATCACAACCTGTGTAAAGGGGCATGGGGCATGGAATTGAGAACGTTCTTAGCCTTTTCTGATGGCACGGGCCATGCCAAAGTTCATGGCTCATAGTTTGGAGTGTTATTCATCGGCTTCTGATGGCACGGGTTGTGCCAAAGTGCATAATTTATGGTATAGGCTTTGGTTTTCTTCATCTTAAGAGCACAGCCCGTGCTGGATGGCACTCCCCATTTACTTGGCCTCGTTCCCTTGGCACGAGCTATGGCATGGGCTGTGTCAAGTTATACGGCCCGTGTCATTCTTTGAGTTTTCCAAAAATTTGTCATCTCTTCGTCACAAGTATCTACTACCATCTTCTACCATTCTTGCAAATGGCCTTTCAAAATCTTTCTGAAGTCCTTACGAATGATATAAATGAATCTCACAAAAAGAATTTAGATGCTCTTGTGGACCTAAAACCCATGAGACCTAAAATAGGGTACAAATGAAGAATTTGGATACGAAAATGATAATAAAACGGTTATCTAAACCCCTTATGATGTAGGCCTGCCTAAATCTAGAAATATACCAACAAACTGATAACAAAAGGGATGTTAAATGCTTCGGGAAATACATGCATTTGACGTCTCATCAAAATCCAAGAAAATAGAACTAGAACTAGAACTTCTTGTTGTGTAGATGTTGTTAAGAATGTGATAATGTCACTCTTTGTCATGTTTGTCCTAAGGTAGCATGGTAAAGTCTTGAATGTCGATCTTTCTTGATTAACCCTAGTAAATGCATTAGTTGGTTAAATGCCTAGATATTTGGTAGAATGTTTATAGGTGTTATCAAGTCTATTGCTTCTTTGCGCATGGCGCCATTGATGAAATATATTTAGGAGTCGATCACCTAAAGTGATCATTGGTGAGATTTACAAATAGTCGTCGAATGGTTTTGTAGATTACTCGCAAGAAGAACGGAATGTCTATCTTCAAAATGGAAGGTGAAGCATTCACAATAGGAAGTCAAGATGAATAAATGGGTGATTGTTTCTATGAACTATAAGAGACTTAGAAGTGAAAATCAATTGCGCCAAAAGTTTCGTTACTTGTGTTTTAATCCTCTTTCTTAGTTTAATGCATGATTAGCGTACTTGTCTTTATATGCTAGTTGTTTTGTCTTTCATTTTGTAACCTAGAAAAACTATACCAAACCACACACCCCCTCCCCCTAATTTCTTATATGTGTGTGTGCTTATATCCATTAGAAATCTAAAAACTGAAAAACTGAATTAAAAACCAATTATTTGAATATTGAATAAACCGAACCAAATTAAATATTCGAATATTTGAACCAATTAAATCGAATTGTAAATATGGTTTATGGTTTGGTTTTTAGTTTCTAAACATAAATCGAAAAATGACCCGAAGACCAAATAATAAATATTAAATAAATAAATTATATGCCAATAAAATATAAAATAATATCAATTTTACACTAATAATCAAAATTGAAGAAAATAGAGGGGCATCTTAAGAAAATTTAATCTAACTTAGCCTAATTGTTATCTTAATTTCTAATATTTTTATTTAGTATTCCTTTAAAATCTATTTGATTGAATAATTTGGTAGCTTAATATACATAGATTGTGCTCATTTTCTGTTACTTCGAAGAAAATGGTACAGTCGTATGCAAACATAAAGTTCAAAACCCATGGAACCACAACTTCGCACTGTATACCTTTGCATACTTGTTGAAAGGGACTAGACATTATCATCGATGATAGTGTTCATGACATAGGATAAAAAGGAATAGAGATAGGGGGCACCCCTGCCTTGAACCTTGCTTTAGCTTAAAGGGTTTTCAACCCACCCTATTGAATTTGATGGAATATGTCACGGTGGTGACACATTCCATAACCCGCTTCATCCATATCTGTGGGAAACCCATCCATTCAATGACTTTTCCTAGGAACAACTAGGAGACCCTATCACATGCTTACTCACGCCAATTTTTAGCGATGCAGTGGCTTTCTTCCATTTCATACGTGTTTTTTTTTAAATGTTTTCAATCATCTCATGTGCTATGAGTGCATTCTCTACTATAGATTTCCCTCCAACGAAGGCCACTTGGTACCCCGAAACTACATGGCCAATTATATTTTTAATTATATTCGTTGCAATTTTCACTGTAACCTTGTAGGTCATGTTTGATTATAAGAACATTCAATCACAAGATCGGAGGTTGAACTAATAGGTACTCCCATTACATTTATAAAAAATGGCAATCTTAATAGATCGAAGGTTGAACTGACCAATAATCCTATTACATTTTTTTTAAAAGGGAATTATACACTTCTAAACCCTAAATTTAGACTGAAAGTTTCAATATAACCATACAAAATAAAAAATGAAAAAATAACCCTAATTTTATGACAAAATGTGCAGTTATAACCTTTTGTCCATATTCCAGCGTTGACTGGACCTGAAATGACGAAACCCTTGCCCCATAAGTTGAAAATGGCTTTCTCTTTTTTTATTCAGTGGTAAAATCATCATTTCATCAAATTCAGGCCAAATTTCCCATTGACAATTGATGCCATTAGCGCTCATGGTTAGACTGACACATACATCTTTAAGTTAAAGTTATGTGAATATTTTTTTCATTTTGCGGGGTTATATGGGAAATTTCTACCTAAATTTAGAGCCATTTTAACACTTGACCCTAAAAAAACAAAAATAAAAACAAGATGAAAATCTCTCACCCTCTCAAGGTACCTCTGAATGAGTGAGCCTCCTGCCAGACGACATGTCCATACGCTTATAGATAGGCCAGGGACCAATCTGTGGTAGTATATTAATAATACTATGCCTGAGCTCCCCATTTGGCAGGCCCAAGTTCATTGAGTTACCTTATGGTTTATATCCTTTGTGTAATAACCATTGGGTGGCCCAAGGGAAAACCCTAGTACTTGCTCCACAAGAAAACAAAATAGTTACCCTATCTAATCCTACAAGCTTCCAGCATGCTGACATGTATAAGGAAAGAGGTAATACTATTCACTCAACTATTCATTCCTAATTCCAAGAAGGATGTCTGATTTTATCATCAAAGTTTTTTTCCCCAAGACGACTTCGATGGCTTTGTCTTGCAGATTCCACCCAAGCAACCTCATGACTTATCTCCGATGGTTCAGTGGCGCATCAAGTTGGCACGACCAATGGACTTTCTAGTTAGATTTGTAAGTTTTGCTATTCATGTCCGCTTCTACGGAAAGCACATTGTGTACAAGTGAATGAGTGAAAGAAAGGAACCTAAATGCCAGTGAAGAAGTACAATCCCCTTACCAGGGAAAATGAGTTGAAAAATTAGAAAGATGCAATCTGATCCCCCAGTTCCTCCAAGTGTTGGTGGCATATTTCTAGCTGTAACTGTATATCAGATCCTGATGACTGCAGTGCTGGAGGGATCTCCAATCAAGAAAGCAGCACCCTCCAGGAAAATAGAGATAAGTGTTGAACCCTGGGTAGGAGGCATCGGAGCTCCTACCTCCCAAAGTGAGGCGCACCAAAAAAGGGAAAACAAGCCGCAGTTGGACAGATTTGCAGGTCGAAGCGGCCGCTAGATCAGCTCGAGAAAGCCACGGTGCAGGGATCATACCCCCATTGTCCAACAAGATCTAGCACAGCTGGCGCAAACCTTTATATCCACTAGTTTACATGTAGATTCTCTGATGCTCTACTAAAGAATGATCCAGAGGCCGGTGACACCCACTTTCGATGCCTTTGATAATACAACCAAGGTTCTAGCTGCAAACTACTCCAAGGACGTCCTAAATTGCGAACACAAGGGTAGATGCTCAGGATCGACCACAACCAACATTTCCGAGTTCGGTTCCGACGGTGGCCTACTCTGCACCGCTTCAACCCTCTTTATGTCAAACTTTGAGATTTCTCACTCGATGGCCCGACCGATAGGGTAGTACCTAGGTTACGAGAGTTATACTCATAAGCGGCCTCGAGGGGAGATCCATGTCTATAACTCTTACCTTAAAGGGCAGCAACATATGTATTACAATCCTTCAACGGTATGACCATTGACCAAGTACATGACTTTGAATCAAATGTATCAGATCCCTACCATGGATACCTTTCGTGTATCTCATCATACATGGATCCCCACATGGGCTAGAACAGAGGTGATTCGAGCGACCCCTGACAGGGGAGTTAGATCGATTGATCAGTCTTTTGGGCCAAATCCCTGCATCCCTTTTAGCTTGGAGATTATGGGAACTTGGTGTCCCACAAATGTAAATCCACCCAAAGGGCTCCCTACCTAAAGGGGAGACACAGACCCTCATGAGTTCATACAAATATTCCTTAGCCTTATGAACTTAAGAAACTTCAACGAGTCGCTAACGTGTAAGCTGGTATGGAGCTACCTCCGGGGAAAAGCCCCAAAGTGGTTCAACAAACTAAGAAAGGGGTCGTTGCACTCTTACGGAGATTTTGGAAGAGCACTGCTAAGTCAATTCTTCCAAAAGAAATGATTCACTAAGACCCAGATCAAACTATACTAAAGCAAGCAAAAGCCAAGCAAATCCATGAAGCATTCTACCACTGATATATAGAAGAAAGCCTCAATGTAAGCAACTGTACAGAGGATGGAGTAATCCTAGGCTATATGAATGGGATAACCAAGTTGGACATGTTAAGAAGTTGGTCTTGAAGACCCCAGAAACCTTGCAGCAATTGCAAGAAATTGTTGAGCAATACTCGAAGATCGAGGAAGCTACAAAGAGGAATTATGAGGGAACAGATTTGCTGAAAGGGGCTCTAAATCCTTAGAGTAAAGGTTGAAAAGGCCATAGGCTTTGATATCAGGCTTTGAAGGGTATATCCCATTAACCAAGTCTGGGACATAAACACAATCTATCTATAAAAGGGTTGTTCAGAACATATCTCCCTATCAATGACACACCTTCGAAGAGAGCCTCGAGCAAATTCTACGATCATCACAAGGATCATGGTCATGATACAGAAGAATACTAGCACCTAAATCCGAGATCGAAAGGTGCGCAAGAGAAGTCCTCCTTTGTGATTGTGTGGTAAAGTCGAAAGGTCCCTAGAAGGGTAAAGGAGAACGTCGACCCTGGAAACCTTAAAAGTGGAGCTTCGATCGGGGCGATTGCGATTAGTAGGCAAGCAACAGGAAACATGCCAAGGCTTATCCAAGTGATAATGATGGGCTCGAACCGGAGGTCCAAATAGATGGAAACCATGTGGAGCCAATAGAGTGACCAACTTCATCAATGGAGTTATGAGTGACAAATATTCAAACACGGTGATTAAGGCTCAATCTCGGTACATTCTCCCTGGAGAACCTCAGTAGAAGAGGCTTCAACCCGATGAAGCTATAACCTTCTTGGAGGTAGATCTGGTACCTAGCCAGACTCCTCACGCAGAGCCTATAGTTATCCACATAATGATTGGGGATTTCTATGTAATGAGAGTTTTCATAGATGATGACGGTGTGGTGGAATTTATGTTCACCAATTTTTTTTGACCAATTAGGCTTGGGGAGTTATAGCCTAAGAAGAGCCACCTCATCATTGTTTGGATTTACTGGGGAAATAGTGCTCCCCTTAGATGTGATACCCATGCTCATTCGAGTAGCAGGTGGAGATAAAGAGGTAACAGTCAAATGTGGCTTTGCCATTATCGACGCTTTATCCCCAAAGGCCCTGGATGTGTCAGGCACAAGCCATTTGGTCCCCCTATCATCTGACAATAAAATTCCCTACCAGAAAGGGGATAGTAGTTATCAAAGGGGATCAATCAGCAGCTCGAAGCTTCTTGGCAGTGGCACTAAAGGAGGTAAAGAATGGGGAAAGCGTTGCTTCAGTCCATTGGGAAGTTGGACCCAGAGATACCAAACTACTCCCCGTCTGATCATCGGGGATGGTAGTTGTGGGGAAGTGGATGCCACCCGAAATCCAAAAAAACCTGCAGGTCTTACTCGATGGTTATGCAGATGTATTCTCATGGAACATCTCCGATCTAACAGGAGTTACCCATCACTTGATGGTTCATAAGTTTATTGTTGACCTATCTTCGAAGCCCATCAAACAGAAGAGAAGGTCATTCGCCCCTGAACGGGTCGAAGCCATAAAAGAGAAAGTTAAGAAACGTCTTCGACCTGAAGGTCATCGAAGAAGTGTTTTACCCAGAGTGGTTTGCGAATCATATCGTGGTCCCCAAGCATGATTGTTCTTGGCGAATGTGCATCGACTTCACAGATCTCAACAAATGTTTCCCTAAAGACAGCTACCCTCTGCCATCCATCGATATGCTTGTTGAAGCAATAGAAGTATACGAAGTATCTTCTTTCTTCGATGCCCATAAAGACTACCTCTAGATACTCATGGAAGAGGAAGACAAGCAAAATACATCTTTCATTATAGACGTCAGCACATTTTGCTATAAAAAGATGTCATTCGGCCTAAAAATGCAGGGGCGACTTTCCAAAGATTGGTGGGTAATATTTTCACAAACCAGATCGGCAAGAACATGTAAATATATATATATATATATATAAACGATATATATGCTGGTAAAAGGCAAAGTCTAAAACCATTTCCTGTCAGACTTAGAAGAAACGTTTAAGAAACTTTGAGAATCGAACATGAAGTTGAACTTAGCCAAGTGTGTAATTGGAGTGAGGCTGGAAAGTTTATGGGTTTAATGGTTTCCAAGAGAGGAATCGATGTAAACCCAGAAAAGGTCGAGGCCTTAGTGAGCATGAAACCCCCTCGAACAGTTAAGAATGTCCAGAGGTTCACTGGATTGCTAGCAGCACTCAATCGTTTCCTCTCTGAAGGTGCCGAGAAATACCTCCCATTCTTTGACGTGCTTTGAAAAGCAAAGAAATTCGAATGGACATGGGAGTGCCTTTCGAGACCTAAATGAACACTTACGTTGCCTACCAACCCTGATGAAGCTAGAAAAAGGGAATATTTGTTCCAATACATTTTAGCCTCCTTCTTGGAAATGACTTCAATTTTGGTAAAAGAGAAAGAAAGGGAAAAACACCCCATCTAATTTGTGAGTAAGGCCTTGTAGGGGCCATAAACTCGTTATACATCCCTCTAAAGGTTAATACTAGCCCTTGTCTATACAAGAAGATGACTCTGACCATATTTTCAAAGTCACAATATCATCATGCTTGCTAGTCACCCAATTAAACAGACGCTCCTCAAGCCCAAGGCTTCGGGTCAAATGATGAAATGGGTGATCGAGCTAGGAGAATATGACATCGATTCTACCCAAGGATAGCTATTAAAGGCCAAGCCTTTGCAGATTTCATTATGGAAATGACAGAGGTCATCGAAGTCAATGAGAAGAAAGATCTCGAGGGGGGAATACGAGGCTAGGCAAGTCGAGGAGGAATACGAGGCTAGGGAATAAGCTTGCAACACTACTTGGAAGCGGTGAAGCCCCTCCTCGAGCACTTCCATCACTACACCCTGACACAAGTTCCTCAAGAAAAGAACCACAAGGTCGATGCCTTGAACAAACTAGCCTCGTCGGACCTTGATGTGCATTCTCAAAGACACTTAATGATGGAAATGCTGAGTAAGTGTAGCTTCAAAGAAGAAACAACAATGATGATGGTGGAGGAGGAGGATAACTCTTAGGTAACGCCAATTATGAGCTACCTTCGAGATGGTACCCTCCCTGAAGGTGCCATAGAAGCAAGGAAAAATAGACTGAAGGCTTCTAAGTATGTGATCCATGAGGATGTGATCTATCAACGAGCCATCTACAACCACTTCTTTGATGTGTAGCCCCTCATAAAGCTAATTACCTAATCCATGAGACTCGCGGGGGAGTACGCAGAACCCATCAAGGGACTCGATCGATAGCAAAGAAAATCCTTCCGGTGAGATACTACTGGCCTAAGATGTTCGATGATTTCAATAAGCATATCCAAGCCTACCACCAATGTCAAAGGCATGCGCCAATCACTCACATCCCCTAGGGGAAAATGATGAACATAAACAACTCCTGGCCATTCGACAATTGGGGGATCGATCTGGTAGGTCCCTTTCTAAAGGCTCCGAGGTAGTTCCAATACTTTATCATTTTTTATATTACTTCACAAAATGGCCCCGGGGCCAAAGCCTTACCAACATAAAAGGGAAAGCAGTGATTGGGTTCTTCTAGAAAAATATTATTTGTCGATTTGAGATCCCTCAAACCATTATAACCGACAATGGTACCCATTTCATCAGTGATCCATCCAAAAACTGGTGCAAGGAGTACAACATTCATCATAGAGTTACCAGTGTGTACCATCCCTAAGCCAATGGGCAAATGGAAGTTAAGAATTGGACCATCGTCGATGGCATCAGAGTAAGGCTCGAAGAGGTGAGAGGAAATTGGATCAATGAACTGCCCAGCATGCTCTGATTGTATCGAACGACGGAATCTTCCGCTATAGGTGAAACTCCATATAGCCTAGTCTATGGTTTGGAAACGATAATTCAAAATGAGATTAGGCTACCCACCTTCAAAAGGTTTTCCATTAGCAACAAATACCAAGAGGTTAACGATGAGTAGCTCCAGCCGGACCTTGATCTTCTCAAAGAAAAAGGGAAAAAACATCCCTCCGTAAAGCAAAGGTGAAGGAGAGGGTCAAACAATATGATTATCGAAGGGTTTAAAAGATCCAGTTCTCCACGGGAGACCTCGTGATGATGACAAATGAGAAAATACGAAAGAAGCCTGAGGGAAAACTGGCTACAAATTGGGAAGAACCATATAAAGTTGTCGAAGTGCACCCTGGGGGTAGCTATGTGCTGGAGACAATCTAAGGCGATCCAATCCCCAAAAGATGGAACATCTCCAACCTTCAGAGGTATTATTATTCGAAGTCCCAATAGATTTCGTCAGGCCAGGAAGTAGCTTACTCGAAAATAGCTATAAGCCAGGGAGTATCTTCGACCGGGTACTTGCTGTAAGTTGAAGAGATTCCCCAACCCTTGTTATCAATCTACAAAAGAATACTTTTCTAAATCATTCCAGTATACCCTTTTCACCTAAATACACTATGAATCGAGGAGGTTGAAGCTTCTCCCTCTCTCTCTCTTCAAAACATGTCACAATAACTTTTAATAGAAAAGGGGTCGAACCCCTTACATAAAATGTCACGATGACTTGTAAAGGAAAATGATCAAATTTCTTTAAGCTCACGATGACTTTCTAAGTTTAAAAAGGGGTTAAACCCTCTATATACATTCAAAACTACAATGATAGCTTACAAACAAAAGGATCAAATTCCTTGCATACATATAAAAGGTCACGATGACTCGCTAAATAAAGAGGGTTGAACCCCATATATACATTTAAAAATAGCCACGATGGCTTATAAAAAAGGGGTGAATCCCCTATACATTATCGAAACAAAGTTACAAAGGTACAACATACAAGTAACTATCAAGATACTATCCTATCTATTTTCAAAACAAAGAACTAAGGTAATAGAAGTTTGTCTAAGGGAACTAGGGGGTCTTTAACTCGTACTACGGACTTTATAGGAGCAATGGTAGTGGTGTCAGTTCGGGTGATCGTGTCGGGTTCGGGTCGGGTTGTAAACAGGTCGGGTTAAAACAGGTCATATTTATTTTTCGGGTCGTCTCGGGTTCCTATCGTGTTGGGTAAATCGTGTCAGAAATTTTTCTCGTGTCGGGT
>JAULKK010301818.1:0-12510 GCA_032355705.1 Rubia peregrina
GGCACACTTTTTAGTCAACTTTCTCAAGCCATGTTTGACCATAAATTTCAAGTAAATATAAGTAGTAACATTATCATGTGAGATATCGTTAGATTCTTCGTAACATGTACTTTCCAAATATTAAAATTTAAATGATATTAACATACGTAGCAAAAGTTATTAATGGTCAAACATGCCTTGAGGAAAAAGATAAAAAAAAAGTGTCATTATCTTTTGAATAGATGGAGTACAAATGAGAGTATTATTTTTATTGGTGTAGTAAAATCTCCACTTGGCTCTTCTTCTCTCTCTCTCTTTTATTTATATCTACAAAAAAGGACACCTGCATCAGATAAAGGAAAGGGAAAATCTCCCCTAGATGTTCCATTTGCACCCAATATGTACGTTCACCACACTGTTCGATCAAGCAAGAGAATATTTCTTTGGATGTTAATTACTTTTCTTTTGGTTTAAGTAGATAAACATGAGAGATTACATGATTGCCATGCTAAAAATTTTAGATTCAGAAAAATTGAGAAAGTCGTTGTCGTTTGTCCTGATAAAATTAGGAAATGCATATGATTCTCAGGTACTGCAGTTTCCCATAACTTAGCGCTTCAGCATGTTAAAACTCCATTTAACCGCACTAAAATTTCCCGTCTGGCTGCTTCTTGGAGGTACATAACAGATAAATTTTGCGAACTAACCTTGGTTACTTTGCCAGTGGTCCTAGTGTCAAAACATGTTTTTCTATTTCCACAGATTATTTTTGTTGTTCCTTCCTTGAATTTGTGTTCTTGTACTTTCCAACTAATTTCTTGATTTGTTTGTTATACTGCTGATACGAGTTAGGGTTTCTTAATTTATTATCAGATTATGGTTTTTGGAAGATAAAACTATATTCTTTTTCCCACTGAATTTTTAATCAGGTAGTGTGATCATTTTATTTATATTATATTATTATTAATAAAGCCTATAAGCTCTTCCATGTTAGCTTAAAAGAGTTTCAGCTATATTTTTATTAGAGTCTATAATATTTAGTTATGATTGCATTAGATTTTGTAAGTTTAGATAAGGCAGATTCATTCAAGAATTCCACTAATATTTGAATTAATTTACTTGGATGAATATGGTCATCATTTATATTTAAATAAGATATTTTAGTTTGATATGATTTTAGCTTTTTAAAAATGCCATAAGTCATTCCAGTTTCTGAAAGAAATTACAAAATCCTTGTCTTCTATGTATTGTTGAAGGCCGTACATACTATAAATAGGGAATGGTTTTAAACATTTTAATTACCTCATACACCTTTTTATCAATCATAAATTCATAAATTGATTTATTAATCTTTTCTTGCGAGCGTTTCGTTTCATTGTTGCTTAATCCAGCGGGTTAATTAAATTAGCAATATCCTTCAAATCTTTGAGATAATCCTGTGGGATATTTAGTTAGCAATTAGTGCAACTAGTGTTTGGGTTCATGCGAATTAGTACCTTGTGTTAGTGAAGTTCTTAAAGTTGTCATCTTGGCTAGACTTCGTCCGTGTGTATTCTTGATTTCAAAAGGGTACTTCGATCAACCTTCATGAAGAGTGCTTCTTAATATTCTGCAATCCGAAATCTTCGCAATGAGATTCATTTCAGTTGGTTTCAGAGCACAACCAAAATATCTTGCGGCAGTAAAATCAAGAGTTTTTGAGCTTACCATAATGTCAGTCGGCATCAATAGGTATCGTAGGGAGACATTAGTCGTTAGCTCCATGTCCGTAATTCTATTTTTGAATTAAAAAATAAACAAAAATCATCTGCCACAGTTATCTTCTTTAGCATTGTCATCCACGGCTACAATCTGCCGCTGGTCATCTCTGTTACAGCTATGATCGCCAATATCGATATGTTTCATCTTTGCCGACTCTATTTTTCGACCACTTCTAACTCTCTATTCTCGGTTTTTCACCAGCCCAGTTTTCTAATTGACTCATTGCTGATTCGATCGCCTCCAACTGAGCCCTAGAAGAAGCTACCCTCATCACGACTGCTCATCCTCATCTTCAGCGAGCTATTCCAAATCTCATCCTCCCTCCTTCTCCGGTGGCGTGCGTCAGCAACGATTTCTAGCAATGCAGGAACAGAGTTTCAGTTTAGCGCAACTGTGGCGAAAGAAAAGCCAGATAGTACAACGTATAAGACAGTCAGTGTGGGGCACACAAGCGCGAGCCATCAACAGAGTGCGTAAATCTCACGCTCGTGTTTGTTAAGGTGTGTCTGCCTTACACTCTCAGCTCTTGTCCATCTTTTCATGTCACAAGTCCATCAATTTATCGCGAATTGATCATTTTCCCATGAGTTATTTGATTTTCTTGCATGGTCTTCTTTTTCTCGCGAGTTAAAGGAGTTCTTGCCACATCCGTAATCCAGCTACTGCCTAGTCAACATCCATTCACCGTTTATTAGCAGGACTTCGCAGGGATGGTGTGAGACATTTATCTCTATTTATTTTTTAAGTTCGTTCTCGTTTTAAGGACGAAATTTTTCGACCACGGAGGGAATTATACGAACTAGGGTTTGTTAATTTACTATTAGATTAGGGTTTTTGGAAACTAACAATAAACACTTTTTCCACTAAGTTTTTTTTAAAAACGAAGTGTGATCATTTTATTTTATTTACATTACTATTAATAAAAACTATAAACTCAAACATCTTGGCTTAGAGGAGTTTCAGCTATATTTTAATTAGGGTTTAGAAGATTTAGTTCTGATTGGATTAGATTAGGTAAGTTTAGATAAGGTCGATTCATTCAAGAATATAATAAATATTTGAATTGATTTACTCGGATAAATATGGTCATCATTTAGATTTAAATTATGTATTTTAGTTAGATATGATTTTATAATTTTAAAGCTACTATAAGTCATTCCAGTTTCTGATGAGAATTACCAAATCTTTCTCTTCTTTGTATTCTTGAAGGCCATATCAATGTATTATAAATAGGGGATTGTTTTCAATATTTTAATTACCTCATACACATTTTTATCAATCATATATTAATAAATTGATTTATTACTCTTTTCTTGCGAGATAATAGCTCTTCTGAGAGCAATTTTAAAAAATTTAAAAAATGAAAAAAGAAAAAAAAATCCCGCTAAGTTAAACCCGAGAGGGCAACTTAGGCAAAAATGGGAGGCCTGGATAGGTTGAAAACCCGAAAGGGCAACCTATGCAAAAATGAGAGGCCAAATGGTATGGAAAAAGGTGAGGGTGAGCATTGGAAAAAAATGTGTGAAGCTAGGATGAAAACCCAAGAGGGCTCCTAGGCAAAATGAGAGAAAATGAGAGAAATTGAAAAAATTTATATTTCATTGTTGCTTAATCCCGTGGGTTAATTAAGTTAGCAATATCCTTCAAATCTTGGAGGTAATCCTGCAGGCTAGTTAGTTAGTGATTTGTGCAACAAGTGCTTGGGATCATGCGAATTAGTACCTTGTGTTAGTGATTTTAAAGTTGTGTTCTTGGCTAGACTTCGTCTGTGTGCATTCTTGATTTCAAGATGGTGCTTTGATCAACCTCCGTGAAGAGTGCTTCTTAATATTCCACAATACTGAGTCTTCACAAGGAGATTCATTTCAGTTGGTTTCAAGCCCAGCCAAAATACTCGCAGCAGTAAAATCAGGAGTTTTTGAGCTTATCATCATGTCAGTCGGTATCAATTGGTATCGTAGGGAGACATCTGTTGTTAGCTACATATCAATAATTTTATTTTATAAAATTAAAAATAAACAAATATTATCCGCTAAAGTTATCTTCTAAAGCATTGCCATCCACAGCTGCAATCCCCCGATAGTTATCTTTGTTGCAGCTATGATCGCCACCGCTGATCCGTTTCATCTTTGGCAACTCTATTTTTCATCGACTTTTAACTCTCTGTTCTCGGTTTTTCACCAGCCCCATTTTCTAATTGACTCAGTGCTGCTTCGATCATCTCTGACTGAGCCCTAGAAGAAGTCACCCTCATCGTGGCTGCTCATCCTCATCTTTGGCGAGCTACTCCAGATCTCCTCATCTCTCTTTCTCCTGTGGCGTGCATCAGCAACGATCTTTAGCAACACAGGAACAGAGTTTCAGTTCAACGCAACTGTGACGAAAGAAAAGCCAGACAGTAAAACGTAGAAGGCAATCACTGTGTGGCACACAAGTGCGAGCCACCAACAGAGTGCCTGAACCTCAAGCTTTTGTCTGTTAAGGCGCGTCTACCTCACACTTTCAGCTTTTGTCCATCTCTTCATGTCACAAGTCCATCAATTAATTGCAAATTGATCATTTTATCATGAGTCATTTGATATTCTTACACGGTCTTCTTTTTCTCGCGAGTTGAAGGAGTTTTTACCACATCAGCAATCCAGCCACTGTCTAGTCAGCATACATTCACGTTTATTATATGGACTTCGCAGGAATGGCGTGGGACGTTTATCTCTATTTTTTAAGTTCATTCACATTTTGAGGATGAAATTTTTTACCACAGAGGGAATGATACAAACTAGGGTTTGTTAATTTATTATTAGATTAGGGTTTTTGGAAACTAACAATATACTCTTTTTACACTGAGTTTTTTAATAAGAAAGTGTGATCATTTTATTTTATTTATATTATTATTAATAAAACCTATAAACTCAAACATCTTAGCTTAGAGGAGTTTTGGTTATATTTTAATTAGGGTGTATAAGATTTAGTTCTAATTGGATTAGATTTGGTAAGTTTAGATAAGGCAGATTCATTCAAGAATGTAATAAATATTTGGATTAATTTACTTGGATGAATATGGTCATCATTTAGATTTAAGTTATGTATTTTAGTTAGATATGGTTTTATCTTTTTAAAGGTGTCATAAGTCATTCCAGTTTCTGACAGGAATTACCAAATCCTCGTTTTCTTTGTATTCTTGAAGGCCATGCCTATGTATTGCAAATAGTGGATTGTTTTCAACATTATAATTACCTAATACAACTTTTTATCAATCATAAATTAATAAATTGATTTATTACTCTTTTCTTGCGACCATTTCATTGTTGCTTAATCCTGCGATTTAATTAAGGTAGCAATATCCTTCAAATCTCGGAGGTAATCCCGCAGTTTAGTTAGTTAGCGATTTATGCAACTAGTGCTTGGGTTCATGAAAATTAGTACCTTGTGTTTGTGAAGTTCTTAAAGTTGTGTTCTTGGCTAGACTTCGTCTGTGTGTATTCTTGATTTCAAGAGGGTGTTTCGATCAACCTTCGTGAAGAGTGCTTCTTAATATTCCTCAATCTAAAGTCTTCTTAAGGAGATTCATTTCAGTTGGTTTCAGAGCTCAGCCAAAATATCTTGCGGCAGTAAAATCAGGAGTTTTGGAGCTTACCATCATATCAGTCGGCATCAATTGGTATCGTAAGGAGACATAAGTTGATAGCTCTATATCCGTAATTTTATTTTTGAATTAAAAAATAAACAAAACTTATCTGCCACAATTATCTTCTTTAGCATTGTCATCCACAGCTGCAATCCGCTGCTGGTCATATTTGTTGCAGCAATGATCGACACCGTCGATCGGTTTCATCTTTGGCAACTCCATTTTTTGGGTGCTTTTAAATCTCTGTTCTCAATTTTTCACAAGCCTGTTTTTCTAATTGACTCAATTCTTCTTTGATTATCTCCAACTGAGCTCTAGAAAAAGCCATATACGTCTCGACCACTCATCCTCACATTCGACGAGCTACGCCAAATCTCATCCTCCCTCCATCTCCGGTGGCGTGCGTCAACAACGATCTCTAGCAACGCAAGAACTAAGTTCCATTTTAGTGCAACTCCGAAAAAAGAAAATCCAGACAGTACAGCGAAGAAGATAGTCGGTGTGTGGCACACAAGCGCGAGCCACCAACAAAGCGCGTGAATCTTACGCTCATGTCAGTTAAGGCGCATCTGCTTCACACTCTCATCTCTTGTCCATCTCTTCATGTCACAAGTACATCAATTTATCGCGAATTAATCATTTTATCATGATTTATTTGATTTTCTTACCTAGTCTTCTTGTTCTCGCGAGTTAAAGTTGTTTTTGCCACATCAGCAATCTAACCATTGCCTAGTCAGCATTTATTCGTCGTTTATTAGCAGAACTTTGCAGGAATGGAGTGGGACATTTATCTCTACTTATTTTTTAAGTTCGTTCATGTTTTAAGGATGAAAATTTTCGACCATGGAGGGAATGATACGAATACGGGTTTGTTAATTTATTATTAGATTAGGGTTTTTGGAAACTAACAACATACTCTTTTTTCCACTAAGTTTTTTTAATAAGGAAGCGTGATCTTTTTATTTTATTTTATATTATTATTAATAAAGCTTTTAAACTCAAACATGTTGGATTAGAGGAATTTTGGCTATATTTTAATTAGGGTTCAGAATATTTAGTTCTGATTGGATTAGATTTGGTAAGTTTTGATAGGGAGGATTCAATCAAGAATATAATAAATATTTGGATTGATTACTTGGATGAATATGGTCATCATTTAGATTTAAATTAGGTATTTTAGTTAGTTATGGTTTTATCTTTTTAAAATTACCATAAATCATTCCAGTTTCTGACAGGAATTACCAAATCCTTGTCGTCTTTGTATTCTTGAAGGCCATAACGATGTATTATAAATAGGGGATTATTTTCAACATTTTAATTACCGCATGCACCTTTTTATCAATAATATATTCAGAATTTGAGTT
Organism: Rubia peregrina; assembly: GCA_032355705.1. Taxonomy (NCBI): domain Eukaryota; kingdom Viridiplantae; phylum Streptophyta; class Magnoliopsida; order Gentianales; family Rubiaceae; genus Rubia; species Rubia peregrina. The sequence continues at coordinate 6,730 of JAULKK010301818.1, forward strand.
ATTGCTCTTTACTTGCGAGCGTTTACTTGTTACTTAATCTTGCAGGATAAGTTAGCAATATCCTTCAAATCTGTGAGCTAATCCTGTGGGCTAGGTTGAGAGCGATTTGTGCAACTAGTGCTTGGGTTCATACTAATTAGTCCCTTGTGTTCACTACCACAGAGACCCCTTTAGCACTAATTTTTTGGTACTGGTTTTTTAGCCCCGATGCCCCCATCTTAAATAGCAATGGTTTTTTTCAAATATTGCATCGGTTTTTTAAAAACCAGTGTTAATTAGCATCAGTTTTTTAAAAATTGGTGCTATAGTTGAAAAACCGGTGTTAAAATGTCACCGGTTTATAAGAAACCGGTGCTATGAAAAACTGGTGTTAAACCTAGCACTGGTTTTTGTGCAAAACCGGTGCCAAAATAAGATATTTTTTAAAAGAATTGGCACCGGTTTATTGGACACCGGTTTGAGAACCAGTGCTGGAGAAGAATTGACACCAGTTTTTTTATACTATTCACAAAAATTGGTGCTAAATGTAACATTAAATGCTCCCAACTACCACACAAATAAAATCTAATTTTTGAACTCTCTTCTCTTCATTGATGGAGGGTTTTTGTGGAAGGTGAGCTTCATCCCAAGCCATGAAGACCCATGAATGTAATTTATCCTTTACTTTTGTTAATTTCATTAAAATAGTAGTGGTCGCAACCATTAAGCATGCATGGAGAGAGTTCTATTTATTAATGATTTCTATGTTTGAATAGAGTTTTTATCATATTGTGGGTGTGTGAACATGGTTGTTTTTACATTGGTGGATGGTACATACATATCTCCCAAGAATTGGGGTAGACAAAACCTGATGTGGGCATTGCGCGCAGCCGCTCTATAGGTTCCAATAGATAAGGAAAAATAGAATTGTGCGCTGCACGCAGCTACTCTAACAGTTGCATTTAGCTGAAAGAAAATGGAATTGGACGCAGCGCGCAGCTGCTCTAATAGCTGCATTTAGCAAAATGAAAATATAATTGGGCGATGCGCGCAGCTGCTCTAGTAGTTGCATTTGGAAAAAGGAAAATAGAACTGGCAGTTGGCCACAGCTGCGCTATTAGTTCAATTTGGAAAAGGAAAATTGAACCGGACACTGGTTGTAACTGCTCTATTAGTTCAATTTGGCAAGAAATACACTGGAATTGGGCACTGACCGCAGCTACGTGCAGCTGCTCTATTAGTTCGATTTGTGAAAAAGAACACTATCATTGGGCTCTGACCGCAGCTGTGCGCAACCGCTCTAATAGTTCACTACAAACAATAAAACATCCCAACTATATACAGATGGCCACATCTAGCAACATGAAAAAACATTTCCCAAACTAGTAAGATCACAATGCATGGCTACAATATTCAGCAGCATATGAGGTAGATCTTAAGGCTGACCATGCTCCAACATTGGATGATTTCTCATATCAGGGACATAATGAAGTTGGAACACCATATGAGGTAGATCTTATGGATGAAGCTAATGACTCTTATAATTTCAGCGATGTTGGAACACAATCCTCCCTGGAACTCTCCCATGTTCCAACACTAGTGCAGGCTAAATCAAACAGAATAACGACTTAATCGATCCCTCGGGTTAACTATAGGGAACTTGCAAGTCTACATTGTTTTCTCTCTCTCATTGAACCTAAGAATTACAAATAGGCTCTCCTTGATGAGCATTGGATTGCAGCAATGCAAGAAAAACTTGAGCAATTTGACTGCAACGATGTGTGGTACCTTACCCCTTGCCCCAAAGGAGTAAATGTCATAGGAACGAAGTGGATCTTCAAGAACAAGTCAGATGCTAATGGAAATATTATCCCCCAAGGCAAGGTTGGTAGCTTAAATATACACTCAAGTTGAAGGAGTTGTTTTTTATGAGACCTTTGCACCGGTTGCCAGGTTAGAATCTATTCAGATTTTACTTGTTGTTTCTTGCACTCTGGATTTCACTTTATACCAGATGGATGTCAAAAGTGCAATGGAGTAGTAAATGAAAGGGTATATGTGGAACAACCCAAAGGATTTAAAGATCCTCATTATTCACACCATGTGTATTGTCACTAGAAGGTATTGTATGTCTTAACACAGGCATCAAGGGCGTGGTTTGAGCGACTCACTTTCTTTCTAAACAAGAAAGGCTATCATCGAGGGGGAAGTAGGTCGTGCCTTGCTTGTTTTTCATGAATCATCAAATATACTGATTGCTCAAATCTATGTTGGTGACATGATCATTGGGTGTACTTCGTCATCCTTGGTACATGATTTTGTGACTTTGATGCAGTGTGAATTTGAGATGAGTATGACTGGGAGTTTACTGTATCTTACAACAAGTAGGCAAAATATATGTTTCAATGTAGGAGTATGTACAATATTTCAGGCTAATCCAAAGAAGTGGGACTTTTGAATATAAAATCTGACATTATAAAAATCAAGACTCTTATCTGGTTGGTTATAGTGATTCAGACTAGGCAGGAAATGTGGATGATCGTAAAAGCACTACTTTTGGATTATTCTTTATTGGACCAAATATGGTGTCATGGTATAGCAAGAAACAGAATTCCAACAGTTGGTGAAAAATGTACTAATGGATTTATCTTGGAAAGGATAAAAAGTGCTTTTACTTCTATACTCGTGCTTCCAAATCCCACAAGTTTAAGATTAGGAGAATTTATGATTAGCATCCTAGTGAGAATGATTATAAAGTGGTCAAGTTTGATCATGAGATGCATATGATGATCGAATATATTAGAATAATGGCTCCACCTGTCATTTTAGTTTCAAATAATGAGAGTTGGAAACCAGGAATACCGGTTATGTTCCAACACAGTATATGAAGACGGTGGGAAGCTATGGATATGAAGATTGATAAAACTGAGTTGTTTGAGGCTGATAATATTTGAAATTGGCTTAGGAACACTAATCAGGATTATGATTTTGGTAGAGGAGCTTCACATGTTCCAACACATAAGGAAGAACTGTTTATAGAGTAGGTTGAAGAGGCTAAGGACTCTCATGTTCTAACACAAGAGCAAAAACCTGAAACTAAAAGCAGTTATGTTCCAACATCAGTGTCTGGTGTTCCAACATAAGATGAGCCTATTGTGATTAGAGATTCTGATGTTCAAACATAAGTAAATGTGGTTGGCGAAGATCATGATCAGGGTGGTGTACAAGCCTATGTGTTCAACACCAGACATTGAGACGGGGGAGAAAATACTGGTGAAGTGAGAAAGGTGAGCATGGTGATGTTCCAAAATTGATATAGACTGAGGGTGTTGATTCTAAAGCAATTAAAGGACCGGATGTTCCAACATCATAGAAAGAGGGTGAATCTGGTAGCTGCTATGTTCCAACATCAGGGACTGATGTTCCAACATAAGTTAAGTAGATTGTTGAAGGCACTACTGAATAGACTGAATAATCAGTAAAAGAATAAGCACAGCCACCAAGAAGAAGATTAGTGCAGAAGGAGGACATTGGGAGCTCCCTCAGTCAAGGATGCATTCAACTCAGTTCTTTATTCTTTGATGCAGACTTCCATAAGATATATGATATTGTGTGTTAGAGAAGGATTTTAGCTAAGAGAATAACTAATCTATGTGTATATGAGGAGTGTGGATTTACAGCCTACCTGGACTATTTGGGTTTCATGACTGCTGCCTCAATCTACAAGGAGCACAAATGGGAGATTGTACAAGAATTTTATGGGAGGCAACATTGATCCAGATTCTGAGTGGTACAACAGAGTTTACATTAGAGGCAAGGTATTGATATTTATAGGAATACTGATCGATCATTGGCTTACACTACCTACCCTCAAGAATTTTGAGACCGCTTATGCTAAGCACTTTTCACTAACAGATGATCAGATTTTGTCTGAAACTACTAGAGGATTTCAGTCTCAGTGCCACTCAAGAGAACGCTACTGTATCTATCTTGACTGCCAGGTTTTTCTAAAATGTTGGATTCCTTCTTGAAATACCACAACTCTTTCTCGAGAAACAACAAAACAAGAGGACATTTGATCTAAGACACATGCATGATCTGCCTTGGAATCCTAAGGTTACAACTTCAGATCTTGATGAGAAGAGGGACTTTAATGCGAAGTTGGTAGCTTTAACCATTCATATGGCTGCTTTGAAGGCAGAAACAACCAAATTAGAGGAGAAGGCACAATTAGAGGCACAGATAGCCGCTCCTGAAGAGGGATGAAGGTTCTGCTATGACTATGTTCCAACATAGGCCAAATATTTTCTTTGGGGTGATTGCATTTATTGGATATTTTTATTTTTTTTTTTAGTGTCTATTTTGTTTGGCATGTTTATGTTCCCAATGGGGAGATATTTTAGATTTCTTTTTCATGGCTTTATTCGCTTTTTTGGGTTGATGTTTCAACATACTTATTATTCCTGGATGTTCATGGAGTGCTGGAATTCAGGGGGGAGATATCATGTTTCTATGTTCCAACGTCCAGAATAGTTTTCAAAGATTGATGTCTGTATTTGTGTAAGTTTGTGTGATGAAATGCCAAAAGGTTGTTGGATCCACAAAATGTCAAAGGGGAGTTTGTAAAGTCCATATTTAATTAATTGGAAATTTGTAGAAATTATGCAAATATGAAAAATATATGTTGAAATATCAATATGGAAATATATGCGGCAAAAGAAAATCTGAGGTGATAGAAATGCTCCGTCCATGTTTGAGGTTGAAGAATATATCAATTCATATATTTATGCGAGTGGATTGGATTTAAGGAAATTATAATTGATTTGATATTATCCCTTTTCGCATGGGATTTGGTTTGATTGGATGAGAATATTTTAATTCTTTATTTCATCAGCTTTGATTTGGTAATTTATAGTTCCATAAGATTTGATTGTAATCAGAATTAAAAAGGGAATGCGAATTTTTTTTCATTCGTGTGAAGAATAAGGAAAGGAATATTGCATATGGATAATATTGTTTTTGTGGTGGAGTAAGGAAATTGAAGACAATACAATATTTAGCACGCATGATATTGAAGCATGTTGATTTATGGAAAATCCCTATTATTAAGGAGTTGGATTTATGGAAAAACATTATCCTTAAAGGATTTGGATTGATAAGGAAAATCCATGTATTCAATGGATTATGATATGCTTCAGAAGTAGATTTGGAAACAGAATATTTTGAAAATAAATGTGGAGAATTTCAATATGCTCATGGTATGTATATTGATGGACATCATGATTGTGATACTCGCAATTTTAATTGAAAAAATCTGCATCAATATTTTCATATATTTCGAGAGTACTCTAGAGTCTTCTGTCTGTTTTCCAACATGAACTTAAACTATTGATCAAGTTCAGAATCATATACTTCCTCCGTCCCAAGTGAAATTGCACAAAATCATTTTCACACTTATCAAGAAACTTATCTAAACGTTAATATGTTTAACTACGTATAATAATAGCAAACGAAAAGTTACTTTTGAGAAACTACTTGTTATGATGAATCCAACAATATCACGTACGATAATATTATTACTTATATATCTACTCAAATATGCAGTCAAAGTTTGATAGAGAATAGTGTCAAATAGTAAGTGTGCAGTTTGAGCTGGGACGAAGGGAGTAACTTAATTCCTCAGGAGGAGGAGATCAAACATCGACGAGTTTCGAGGTCAGAAGAAGTCTAATAAAGGCGGATCGGCAGCAAAGGGAATTTGAAAATTTCACATGTTATAATTATATATGATAAATATAGATG
>JAULKK010301828.1:0-22618 GCA_032355705.1 Rubia peregrina
AGCAATGCCTTGCTCAACTCGACTCATTAACTATTCGAGTCGAGTTCGAGTTCGAGTCGAGCCAAAATCGAGTCGAGTTTTGACCGAGTCGAGTGCGAGTTGCTCACGAGGGGCTCGACTCAATAAGCACCCCTAGTCACCACCACTACTTCATGTGACCGCTTCATATTGTTATATGGTGTTGCAAGTCTTTGTAACTTCATGGACTTTCCACAACCCAAGTGCACGACAATTAATCAAGACACTAATTTGGAAGATATTTTCATAGCCCCTGACCCAAGATTTGAGAAGATCTTCTACAACACTTTTTCGACTCTGGATGTGGACAATTGAGAGGAAGGTGAAAATCCTATGAAGCACAACCTACCCAGTCCAACCTACCAGCGAAGTTCTATGATCAATTTTGTGTGTTTGGAGAGAAAATTTTGAGTTTGACCCAACTAGCTTAAAAGGTAAGTCACGCGGTAGGAGGGATGATCTTACAAATGGATGAGTTTGGGTTGAGGCTTGATGCTATGGATAGGAACATGAGGAGTTGGGGAGCTAAGCTTGATTCCATTGAGTGAGAGGTGAGAGAAGAGTTCACATTTGCGCATGAGAGGGCTGAGGTGCAAGAAGAAGCCATGGAGCAATTGTCGTAAAGGATGCATGCTTCCAATCTAGAGAGCTTCTGTGATCACATTGCCAACAAGAGATAAGAGCTTAGGCAATAGGAAAGAAGAAGGATATGCAAGAAGAGGAGCATGGGGTCGGGCCCTTAGGGGTCCTAAGAGTTAGTGTCTATGATCTCCCTACCCCACTTATGATTTTTGAAATTTCTATGCATTGAGGACAATGCAAGGTTTAAGTATGGGGGAGAGAGTAGTTAGGCACTTAGAATTTAAAAAAAATTCAAAGTTTCTTTGTGTTTTCTTTATGTTGTTGTTTTCCATGTAGTATGAAACTCACTTTTGGAGAATTTTGTGCCACACAAAAATTGGAAAAAGGAAAACGAAAAAAAATAGATCCTAATAAGTCAAAAAACCGAAAGGGCGACTTATGCAAAATTGGGAGGTCTGGATAGATTGAAAACCCTAAAGGGAAACCTATGCAAAAATGAGAGGCCAAGTAGTGTGGTAAATGGTGAGAGTGGGCTTGAAAATGAAAAAATATTTGTGAAGCTGGGATGAAAACCTTAGAGGACTCCCAGACAAAATGAGAGAAAATTAGAGAAATTAAAATACTTTGCTTCTCTTGCATTGCCTATATGGTATCTTCTTGGGTAAAGTAATTTAGGATCACATTGTATGTATACCTAACTCTTTTTATGGTCTGTTAGTTTTGTAGAGTGCTTTGGGGTCAGGATATGAGAGTGTGGGAGATTCTTATGTCTTGGGCGCTAGGGTAGTCTAGGAATAAAATGATAGGTGTTTTGGGGAAAAAATTCATGCTAGTTTACGCTTAGATATTTCCTTATTCTTGTTTACTCGAAGATGAGTAAAGGTTTAAATGCGGGGGATTTGATGAGACGCCAAATACATGTATTTTTTGAGGTACTTAATATCTCTTTTATTATATTTTTGTAGGTAGATTGCTAGGTTTGGATAGGTTTGCATCATAAGGGGTTTAGAGGACCAATTTTGGTTTTCCTATTTAAATCCTTCATTTTTAGCTTATTGTGAGCCTAATGGATTTTTGTCCTTATGAGTGTCTATATCTTCTCATGTGAGCTTATTTGTAGATTGCCCGTAAGCTCTTCGGAGTATGTTAATGAAGGCTAATTACAAAATTGGTAGAAGAAGGAATGTCACGAGTCAAAATGTGGTAGAAGGTAGAAGGGTTAAATAAAGAAGCCAAGTTTATAGTGTCAAAGAAATAGCACGAGATGTAAAATTGCATGACCCATACCAGTCTCTGTGCCACAAGAAGATGGTACCAGAATAGGCCGTGCATATTGCACGAAGAACTGAAGGATTTCAATGCCCAAACAATGGGATGTGCAAATACACACATCACATGCAATCAAAAACCAAAGAATGAAAATCCAGACGATGGGCCATGCAAACCTACACGGTTCGTCCGCTCAGTATGGGATTCACACGCTTCTAGAATATGTCCTGTGCAAAGGTGCACGACACGTGCCAGTGTGGCACTATGGTTTCCACCTTGGGATTTTTAAGGCCCATTTACCCAACACTATATATAGTGAGTTCCTTTAGTCTCCTAGGGTTTAAGAAAGTAGTTAGTTTAATTTCATTTAGTAGGAAGGGAGGCTAGGAGAATCCTCTCTACGATTTTCTCTCTTCTCTATTAATTTAATCCTTAGAACCATGACATTTATTCCTATTCTTTCCCTGAATCTAATGCTAGTGGATTAGTTTTATTTCTTGGGGTAGTTATTCGTAAGCATGATTGACATGGATTTGTGAGACTTGTTAGATTCATCCTATTTTGCATGTTATAAATATCGTGATTAATTAATAGTTCAATTTCTTATCATGATTAATGCTATTAAATATGTTAAGATGCAAAGATGTTTTATTTATTGCATGATATCGTGCAAGGCTGAAAATGCTAATTTGGTAGTGTTGGATTATTGGCGCTATGGTAGTCTTGTGAGTATCGAGAGGATGTGTGGGTTAGATCCCCCTTGTGAGTGCTGATATGGCAATAGATAATGATTTCAATTGGCTAGTCGCATGAGGAATTGCATGTTAGGAGCATCAGACATACCTAGTTTATGTTATTTAAATCCTAATGGGGAAACCCTGGCTTACCCCGATAATTAAGCATTTTTAGTTTGTAGAGACTGGGGTGGTTGATATGTCCATATTATACGATGATTTTGTGATATTTTGTACTCATTTTGGTATGCTTTTGTGCTTTGGATGCTCCATTTTACCTTGACATTCTATTACTTGAGGTAAGAGCGACATTAGCGCTTTTATCACTTTTAATACGGATTTTGTGAGACGAGACAATCTTTGGAAGGTTTGAAGACCATGAAGACTACATTTTGAAGACAATGAAGACATTCAAGACCTGAAGAAGGGAAGAGGAGACAACTACACTTAGACCAAAAAGAAGACAACATGTGAGGGCAAAATTACTCTGCCCGTCGCGAGTCGCGACTCATGTGTCAGGATTCGTGACAGCCCTCTGTCCAGATCTACTTTTTGGACTATAAATACTCTTTTATCCCCTCTCTTTTCCAAAAAAAAACTTTTCTCCCTCGATTTCTTAGCCATAAAACCCTAGTTTTCTACCATTTTCATCTTTCTTTCATCTTGATTTTATGTTTGAATTTCTATTGTTGTTTAGTACGGATTCTAGCAACTAAACTTAGTATTGAGAGCAATTGATTAAGGCTTCCAAACCCATGTCTAGAGAACTTTATATGAAGTTATACAATGCTTTGCTATTGTGAATTTATTGTGCTTGAATTTGGTTTTTGAAAACATTAATAGTGTTAGAAGTTTGAGTATATGAATTGCTTGTATATTTACTTGTTAGGGTTTGGAGAAAATAACTCATTCTCCTTTCTTTTAATATGAAATCTAAGGGCATGAATTAGAGTTTCTAATATGGTTGATGATTTTATGAATGCTAGATAAATGTGATAATGTCGAATTCTTTATCATGTGTGTTTTGTTTAGCAAATGGGAGAAGTTTATGAACGTTGAACGTTCTTGACTAATCTTGTATAAATGCATGAATTGGTTCAATGCTTAGACACGATGTAGTGTTTCTAAGTGTTACCAAGTTTGTTGATTCTTTGTGCTTAATGCCACTAATGGGATACTTTTAGGCTTTGAACGACCAAAAGGGTCATTAGTGACGTTTAGCGAGAGATGTCGAATTCACTCTTGTAAACTACTATCCAAGAAGAGTAGAAGATTTATCTTCAAAACAAGTAGTGAAAGTATTGAAAAGGTTGTATGTTCAATGATAGATAAGAGGTTTGGAAGTGAAAATAAATTGTGCCCAAGGTCCCGTAACTTAAGTTTAAACTCTTCTTATTAGTCTGTTGCGTATTTAGTAGATTTACATTTCTTGCTAGTTAACTTGTCTTTAAATTAATAACTTAGAAAAACTAACCCAACCCCCCCCCTTACAAGCTTTTATATATGCATATCTCTATATCTAGTGTAATATTCACCCTTATATGTGAGAACCCTTAGGAAAATCCCTCTTCTTTTTGGACGGCCCCGATTTGCCATTATCTACTTAGTTGTATTTAGTAGGCATTTAGGGCTTATAAATTGTATCTTTGATAGGTACGACGACGACCTCCCAGTGGTGCAGAATTTAGAATTATCAAGAGGTACTGATGTCCTCCTCCTTTTGAGGTCTAGCATGCGTGATCATGGTGGAGATCCCGGTTATGTTCGCTCTCGCATCTAAGTGGTGCGAGCTACGCAAGGCATAATTCCTTTTAGTAGGATCCGGTTAGCCCCGTGAATGAGCTACGGGGGCGGTCAGTAGAGAAGCTTCCCCCTAGCAAGTACATAGTATGTGAGATGTTAAGAAAGGGGCAGAACTAGTTGTGTGACAGACAATCACTACTATAACGGCACCTATTACTTTACTTTTTTACCTTAGTTTTTTGCCTTGGCTCAAATAACCGAAGTAAAAAGTTCATTTACCTTGGGTTTTTTCAAAATAAAATATATTATTTACCTTGATTATAAAATAACCGAGGTGAATAATATGTTTTTCACCTCGGTTATTTTTTAACCGAAGTAAAATATTTTAAAAAGCGAAGTAAATGTTCTAAACGAATGGGGTGTGATGTCGCACATATTTTTTTATAAGAATGTCTGACTTCTCTTTATATGTCATTTATACCGACTGTAATGTGATGGACGAGAGACGTCAGTGGTATGTTACACTTTATAAATTTAGAAGTTAAAGATTTTTGAAAATGATTGACTTTGGTCTACAAAAGTATTTTTCAATGGTTTTAAAACAATTGTAGAAAATGGCATTGAATGGTACTATTGAAAATGGTTTTTAAAATAATGCACGGATCAAATCGCACATACAGACAGTTATTGTTCGTGTAAGGTACTTAAATTATTAGAAAAACAGTGGTCATAAAAATATCCTTACAATTAGTGCATAAATTCGAATAAGAATTGTCTTAGTTCCTACAAAATAGAAATTACAATTAACTCAATTAACTCAAATTATGATGATCTTAAAGACAATCGGCCCCCGGCTTCTATGACCTCGAAGAACAAGGTTTTCCCAATGCATAGGCGGTTGCCGAAAAGGAACTCAGAGAAACCCTTTGGGGATAGGGCCTTGATCTTCTTACCCTCCTAGTAGTTCATGTGCCACTCTCTCCCGTAGTACTTCAGCACAATCGGGGTCTTATCATTTGGTAGGAGTGGTACAATGTCCCTCAGATGTACTACATTACAATTTTTTTATAAATGTATATGTAATTAACAAAAAATAATAATGATACAAAATCCAATAATTACAAGTATTTAAGTAGCTAGCTAGGCCTTACAAAAGTGGGGCTTGTCCCGAAGTTTTGCTGTTTCAGAGTGCAGTGGAAACTTGGGCTAGCAGCAGCCATTGTAGAGTGTTCACGGTCAAACACAAGAGGCTCTAAGGTGCTCCATTGTGCGGAGAACTGTATCAAAATAATAAAATATTAATTTTCATAAACTGTGAATATATATAAGTAAAATTAATCGTTGGCTTGGAAAAAGGGTCGACTGGAGGATTTTTCTCCAGCCAGTACTCCTGAATAATATAAGATAATGATAAGGTCATAAAAATTTTAAACTTAAAAAGAGTGTGGCGTTAGCGATGTAGTCACACGTACATGTTAGTTCAAAACAGTTGCATGGTCGACATGTACCAACACTGTCACTCATCAGCTGACTAGACTGAACATTTGACCAACAGAATAATGAGTTTGCATTTACATAAGCAAGCTGAAACGCATGTAGATGATGTCGGTAACCAGTCAGTTAAACCAACAAAGGTGCGACATCTCATTCAAAATAAAATATCACCAAAATTATGAATGTACAATGCGCATTAGATTCACATCGATCGAAGGTTAACCGACAGGTCATCGGCCTCGCATTTAATCCTTACAGCTACGTCCGTTATCATAAAACACTAGAAGAAATCATAATTGAAAAATAGAATATCACACAAAAACGACTGAAAACATACGAAAACATACCGAACGTAGTACCTAGGTTTATGTATAAAAACTTCACACTATAGCAAATCCATAAGAACTAGAAAACAAAACCTTATAAAGCAAGACATTCACGCACCATAGGCAAAAAAGTTGCAAGAAAAATTTATAAAAATGAAGGAGTTGGAAGAGTTGAAAAACCTTACCTTTGACAAGAGAAAATATGAGGGGCTGGTTGACTGTTGGAATTTGAGGAATAGTTGAAAATAAATGTTTGAACTGATTCTGAGGTGGGCTCCATATATATAGATGTTTTGGAACGACATCATTTCTAAATAAATTTGTTTTTGTTGCACTCAACCATGAAGGAGTATAATTAAAATGATGATCCAATAATGATGACCTTGAACACTATCGGCCTAGAACCATCTAATAGCTAAAAAAAAGTGTGTCCCTAATACTCTATTCATGGGCATCAAGAAACTTGTCAAAACCCTTTAAGGATGTGGACTTGGTCCTTCTATTCCCCTAGTAGTTCATGTGTCACTCTCTTACGTAGCACCTCAACACAACTGGTGTCTTGTCTTTTGGTAGGAGTGGAATGATGTGCCTTGGGATGTACTAAATTATTATTCAGCAACAACATCCATTTCACATCTCCAAAAAACTCCCACCAAAACACACTCCCAAAATTCTTTCCATTCACACCATTACAACAAACATCAACAAGTATTAGAAGATGGAGCATCTCTAGGTACAAATTAATTGAGGTAGTTTTCCATCCATTCTATGGTCATTTTGCAATTTTATTACTGATTTTGTATTTTTTTTAATGGTACAAAGATTGAATATATTCATGAAGTATAATGCTTTTGTTACATGTTATATAGTGTATAGTGTTTGTATTATCAAAATAATACCATGTTTGTAATTAGTGAGAAAAAAGCTTAGATTAGGGATAATTATGGATAATAATTACATTTTTGTAAAAACACACTTTGACTGTGTGACATCGGTCTCTGCCATTGTCCCTTGCGATATATTACCGTATAAAGACCAACATCGCACAAGTCTAGGAAATGCTTTAAATAACTATGAATGTTTGACGCCGGTCAGAATGTTGGTCGATGTAACATCAATGTCTCTTGTATGCGACGTGGCACTAAAGAAGGCGAGTTACGTTCTTCAGATTGAAATTAATGTCATATATGTATGATTCTATTATGTGTATTTCATTTGGGAAATAACCATTTCTAACATAAATTTTGTTACCTTTGAATTGCTTATAATAGGACAAAGAGAGTTATCGATGGACTTTCAGCATTTAGATGGATGGACTTGTCATTTCAATTGTCGTCCCGACAGTTTAATGTCGCTCAACGTAGATAACATAATATTTCAATTTCATATCAACCTTATGTATTTTAATAATTTATAACATATATTTGTAATATATGTGATAGTTGTGTGGGTTTTATCATGTGATTCCATTCTACATTAATAGAACATCTATAAATTATTGTATGACATTTAACCATTTCATGAGTTATCGAATATTAAATAACAAGTAATGGCTAGCATCGAGTGATTGTTTGTGTCATCAAATATAAAATATTATAATATTGTACGAGAATCGATGTCTCTCCGATGAACCCACGGCGTTGCACACACTGGTACAACGATAACACCATACTAACGTCAGTACTTCCTATGCGACATTGGAATTTCAAAAAAACATGGTATTAGTCATAGTTTGACTTCATCATGCACACGACATGACTGCGCCCACAGAGCGCAATGTCGGTTACAAGCGTCTGCAACGTCGCTCTTATTAAGAATAGCGAACAAAGTCGCAACAATGGTCTCCCATTGTATGCTTTCTTTTTTAAAATCGACGCCGGTTATAATACATGCCAACGTCGGCCTGAATGAAGTCACAGTAATGGTCTCTCATCGTCTCCCTTCTTGCTTGGACTGATGCCGGTCACAATAACTGCCTACTTCGGTCCAAAATCGAGGGGAAAAAAACTTTTTACCTGGTTTCTTGAACCAAGGTAAAAATATACATTTTACTACGCTAGTATTTACCTTGTTTTTTTAGGACTAAAAATTGTGGTTAAAAGTCCTGTAGAACCGAGTTAAAAGGTCATGTTTCTTGTAGTGAATGAGAGTTCCCAGGGAATTAACATCTCCACACTATGTGATATAACTTGAAAATAGGTGAATAGTTATATATATATGAATTAGATTCTAGGATAAAGTATTTACGTCAATTCTGTGATGCAAATAATCCCCAAGATTAGTTAATCCTTATTTTATCTCGCTTTACTTACATGCTCGTAGTTGTTAGTTCACATAACCCCCCCCCCCCGAAATTATTTTTTGATATTAGTTATTCCCGACAGACAATTGGGGTGACGACCGATTGCGAGTTATGTGTGGCTACTCCTTAGACTCTAGTATCTTTGTGGAAGACACTTGGACTTACCACTAGTTACATTATCAGAGTTAGGAGTGAGTACAAGGGCACCAAACAAATCTTATCTTTGACCTTTCAGTGCCTGTGGGTGAGCTCCTCTAGAACAACCTCATGGGTGTAGGTTAGTGGTTGACAATGAAACGGAAGTATATGTTGTTATCTATGTTGATTTCAGATCCAAAGCAACCGGATAATGATATAGATGTGTAACTTGCTCCTCTTGTGTATGATTTATTAACTCTATCTAATCTCGGTGTTCGAACATATGATTATAGTGTAGAATATTTCTTCACACTAAAATCTTTATTGTTTTGAACCATTAATGATTTCCTTACCTATGGGAATTTGTTCTTGTACTCGGTGAACGGCCACTTTGCTTGTCCCGTGTATAAGAAGGATACATCTTTGTCATTGGAAGCATTGTTATATAAATGTTATCAAGGACCTAGGATATTATACCTTGAGGGACACTAATGGAGATTGGCGCATAAATAGTTTAATGGGTAAGTGGAGGCCAGACAACCACCCGTATTATTAACTGGTGTCCATATTTTGAAACAGTTAAGAATTTGCCCAATGACTTTGGAAATAAGAAGTAAAAAGCTTCCATTTAGGGGAGTTGGAAGAAATGATCAATAATTTTTAGACTACCCCATTGGGAGCATTTGGACGTTAGACATTTTCTTGACGTGATTCATTTTGAGAAGAACGTATGTGATTCTTTGGTTAGGATGTTACTGAATACCCCTGAGAAAACAAATGATGGCTTAAAGGCTCGGCTTGATTTTGTTGAAATGAGAATTAAGAAGAACGTAGAGTCAGTGACTTTTTGTGATGATTGTTATTTCCCCCTTGCTTGTTATCCTATATCTCAGACAGAAAAATTATTTTGTGAGATCCTTGGTAGTGTGAAGTTCCTTGGGCTCATTCATCTACTATAAGTACATAGGTGCCTGTTGCGGAGCTGTAGTTGGTTAGGTTGAAGTCACATGATTTCCACAACCTAACTTAGTAATTGAATGTCATTGCCATTTGATCGTCATTGTCATCCCCTGTAAGAATGTGCATTACAAAGCTCTGTTTGTTCCCTAAGTCTATACTTCGCAAAACCATTAATATTTAAAAGTTGTATAGGTTGCAAGCAATGATTGTTGAAGTTCTTTTCCATATGGAAATGTATTCCCTTGATCATTCTTTGACATTATGGACCACTTAATTGTTCATTTGGTGAGGGAGATAAAAACTATGTGGTCTCTTATTTTTGAGATAGATGTACATGTTCGAGAGGTATATGAAAATATTCAAGCATTTTTTGAAAGATCGGTATAAGCCCAATGCAAGTACTGTGTAACGGTACATTGCAAGAGGGGTGATCAAGTTTTGTAGTGATTATTTGAAGGAGTTCAATTCCTTTGGAGTTCCGATTTCTATACATGAAGGGAGGTTAGATGTCCAAGGGGTTAGACAGAGCAAGCTTTTCAGCCCTAGTGTAGAATATTTATTTGTAGCGCATATTTATGTTCTTTACAACCATGAAGAAATTTTCCCTTAGATTCACACGGATTCCATAAGAGTAGGCAACCCCAATTTCAATGAAGCTCAGGTACTACAATTTCACAGTAGCACCTTTGCGTCATGGTTGCGAGATTATGTCAATGGAGGAGATTATTCAGAGTGTGAAATGGTTGACATGTAGACCGTTAAGAATTATACATTATTATGGAGGGTAAGACATCAACAATTTTAATTTTTCTACAAAATTGGTTGATGATAAGGGTGTCTCTCAAAACAGTGGAGTGTCTCTCGTGTCTGAAACTTTACATGCTGGTAGTAGAAGTGAAAAAAAATCAAATGTACACCCAGTAATGTTACTTCAGTTTTTTTAAATATATATTTAAGAGTTTCATTCTATGATTGTGTGAGTGCTAGTTTTTAAATGTAAATGGGTGGATATTAACAATGGCCAGCGAACTAAGGATTTTGGATTCACCCTCGTTGACAGAATCCTGGTTCGTTGGAGGGAAGATCCTTTCATACTGGTGTCACGACCACATTAGGATTTTTTATGTTAGTAATCATGTCGATCCCGGGTGGGATATTGTGCTAGAAAAGAAAAGAGCTTTGGTTGACGAATAAAAAATGGAAGAATTTGCCGATTTCAGTCAACACACTCTAATCAGTGGACTGGATGATCTTTTGCTTAAGGAGGATGATCAGAGTTTGAATAGCATTGTCGTCCACGATGACCCCAATGAAGGTATTTGGGTGGACATTCTATATTAGATAACTTCTAAAAGAAGTAAAGGCAAAAAAGTGTTGAAAAAAAAGAAGCAAAGGTAATATGGCTAGTGGAAAGGAGGGGTTTGCATGCATTTTAAGCATTTGGCCAAAAGTCATAAAGGACTTTCGATTCGAAAGTCCTTCCAGTTTTATGGTTTCAAGTTCATGATTGCATGTTTTACCATCCTTAGCACATGTACTAATCTAATTTTGACCATGGTATAAAGTGGGCACAATTAATAGAATTTAAATTTTGGCAAAATAAATTGAAATGTGCGTGCTAGAAACACGTTTAACTTTTCATAAAAACTTGAAAAAAAATAAAAATTCTAAAATTCTAAGTCAATTATCCAAATCCATATTCCAAAACATTCCACGTCTGCCTAAAATACATTGAAATGACTATTTTAAATCCTTCCTTTCAATATCACCCATCGAAGTTGAGCGCTCTAGACGAGGTTGCAATATAGAAGCAATATGCCGCTCATAGGCTCCTTATATTTTTCCCAACTTCCAAATCTTGTCCTTCATAGCCAAAATCTTTTTCTGCATCCAATGATTGAAATCGTTGAACCCTTTGAAGTAGATTTTCTCCGATTCTACAAAAATTAGGTTACACAAAATAAAGTCAATATTCAAAGGTCTATAAATATAAAATGCGTCAAAAAAATATGATTTCACTAACCTTCTTCAACTCTAGGCCTCTTGCTTGGCTCTGCATTGTCATGTGGCCTATGGCACCATTTATGCTCGAACAACACCCACTTCTTCTTTTGGAAGTAACTCTTGTCAAAGTATTTTAGGGGCTTTTCCTCCCTGTGGAATGTTAACACACTCACTCCCCTCATTATTAAGCTAATCAAATTCCCATGCAAAAGGCTCTTCACCACCTTCTTCGAAGTGGCAACCCATAACATGTGCCTAAATATCGATGCCCTGGGTTGATTTTCCTATCCTCGATTATATAATAGAACAACATAGGAGTGTATACGTAGGCTCAGTGATATGTCTGACGGTCAAAACTAAGGTCCTATCAATAATTTCATGAACAATACGTCAGTCTATGGTCAAATGAGTGAGATAAAATTTCTATGGATTTCCCAAATCCACGGGATTAAGTTGAAAAAACCTCACATTACATTCGATAGGGTCAACAACGGGGTAGTTAACATGTAGTGGCCATTTCTCCCTATGGTATATATCATCCGACGGATTGTTTACATCTTCCGGGTAAAAATGTGCAGGGTTCGTGTAAGGGCATCCTAACTTTTTGTTCAATATCCACTGGCTAATTAGGATGTCAACCCCCAAAAACCTAGTCAAGTAATCCCCATTAACAACCTCATGTAATGTCATATTGTACTGGAAACATAGATGAGCCAGAAAAGAGGGAATTTCATTCTAAGGGGTATTCCATCGAACATATTGTGGGCATGGTAAATTTTATGAATTCAAACAAAAAAATGAGTGTGGAAATTCCTGCAGTACATATATTTGGGCAACATAGCTATGATGAAGGCAAAATTTAGATGTTTTATGAAGGTAGATCGGCCTCCACTTAGGGTTTTTTCTTCCAATGACTTTTGTAATGAAGAATGTGGATATTGAAAAAGCCGAATGATATTGGTTCTTATATAGAATGTGGGAGGGGAAGGGTTTGGATGAATTGATGAGTGTATTGAACATGGGTTTATGGAGAAGTTATGGAGGATATGATCATGAGGTGAGTGGAAGAACATGACGTGCTTTGTGGAAGTTTCCAAATTTTCATTTATGGTTGTGATATTAGAACCAGAGTGAAGGTGAAGGAACCAGTGCCTATGTTATTAAATACTTCCCGAAGTAAGATGAAATTTCCCTAAGTATGGAGACCCGGTTCACCAACTGGTTCCTATGATTTTCAACTGGTGCCTATTTCGTAACAACTCAGCTGCATGAGATTGCTTTCAATGCCCTTTTATATTTTTCTCAGACCCGATAGAAAAGAGCCAAAAAAATCTAAGTATAGCGCACTGGTTTTATAATTAATGTCTTTGAGTAAAATATAGTTGCATAAATATTTCCCACCTAAAGTTTGAACGTACCAGTGGGAGGAAGCCAAGAGACTCAGGGGAGTTACGAAAGCCAACTACAATTGATATTACACTTAGGTCCTCTTCATGTGCATTTGGGTATGGTATTTTACACGACCCAGAACTACCCAAATTTTCATATTCTGGAGTAATTATGAAAATAAAAAATATTTGATTAACGTTTACAATATGTGGAAAAGCGCTATTAATAGTAAATTGTAGTTGATTACTTAGACTTAACAAAGTGAAATCAAAATCACTTATTGACGTGTTTGTGTGACCGACCCCCAATTATTCTTATGCTCCGGACTAGGAAAATCCATTGAAGATGTCACTAGTACCCTCCTGCTCAAGCGGAATCAAATTTTGAGATACTAGTGAACTTTTTTACTTTTTGCACTTAGGTCCCTGCAAGAAAGTGGGAGATGGAGATACCAAAATCATTCCACCATGCAACAATCATGACTTGGTGATTTGGGCTGAATCAGGTCAACGGAAAGGTTAAAAATCTAACCAGTGAGTTCTTGTCTAAATTTTGGGTAAATTACACTACGGCCCCAACATTTGGAAAACAAACCTAAGCTTCATTTCTCTGTACACGGGCGATATAACAGTTGACAAGGTACTTCATGATGTGTACTGTGAAGTCGGTAGGCTTGTGAGAGTTCTGCATGACAAGTTAACCTTGAAAATAATAAATAATTTATTTGTGTTCATGAAGTGATAACATAAGATTACAAATACAAGAAAGGATACACTACTAATGTCTAATCTCCACAAATTTCATAAAGGATCTAAATTCAGGAATAATAACTCACAAATGGTTCTGCTTCCCACAATTGAGCGATAGCCTCCATTTTCAGTCTTGTGAACTGCTAACCATATCAGTTTGCTCCTTGTTGTCAGTCTCACTATAGCAGGAGAAAGCTTTAACAACTTTAATTGCATCTGAAAATTGGTCGCTCAACACCTTCACTATGTTCTTTGGTACTAAAAATATGTATGCAAATTTTGTATACCTATCTCAAACGTTACAACTCTAGACTCCAGGGTCACTCTTGGTTCGTGACCTTGCTTGCAGAAAGACTCTACAGAAATCTTACCTATTGGCTGGTCATAGTTGTCATGGGGATAGTGAGAGACACCACTCTCGAACAAAGTGATGGTATGAGGGTGATGAAACCGTGCACCCCAACTTGTCCAATTCCATTTTCAATTTAATAAGGATTTCAGACTTGACATTACATCATAATTTCTTTTTTATTATGTACAAATCGGTCAATCTCATTTTGCGAACTTCTTTGTTGACTCTGATAGGGTCTATACGAGACGCTACAAAATGATACCATCTATTCATTTTTGGGGTTGAAATTTTGACCAGTCTGTCGTAACAAGTGCATCAACATTAGTTCCATATCTAGTGACACCCGTTACAATCTCCTTAGCTACTTCATCATCATAATCAAAAGCATCGCCGCCGACAGTATGTAATGTGAGGTATTCATCCTTCTCGTTTGGAACATTGGGAGACCTATACAAATTGTTTATTGATCCCCATGAGAGAAGAATAATTCTCCCTTACAAAGCACTGCATCTTTTCTCGACCTGTACCTCAAATTCGCATAGAACTCACTAACGATAGAAGGTTGAACACAGGTGTCGTATCACATAATTTTTCTCACCCTACAATTCAGATAGTTTCTTTGAATAAATAAGATGCCTCTATTCCCCTTTCTGGGTAATGGTGGAATATTTTGTAAGTTTGTGCGAGAACCTTGCCTCTTTGGAGGCAAATGTCTCATCCGAATACTTGCCGCGCTATCCACTACCTAGTGATAATGAAGAAGCCTTGTGTGGCCTCTTCAATTGAGCTTTTGGTGTCATCTCCTAAAATCTCATAGAAGCATTTTATCAAGCACCTTGCATGAAACCATTAAGTAACAAAACTAATAACTTCAAAATATGAACAAACATTCTATTACATCCAATATAACTATCAAAATTTAATACCAGGTGTGGATAATTAATAAAGATGATTTAGATAGTAAATAACCAGATAGTACATCATAACATAAGATCAAATATCTATTTAATGGAATTAGAAAACCATCTTCTTGTATGTGAAAGTGAGGTAAGTTTATGCATGAGTAGCACAAGAAATTACCTTACCTTGTTGTTTGTTGCTCGCATGGAAGAATCCAGATGTGGTTGTTCGGTAGGAGCATAGTTGAATCTATTAGTTTTTAATTTAAAATGATAAAAGAACAAAAAAAAAGGGGTATTTTAAATCTGGAAAAAATAGCACCGGTTCCTACGACCCTAAACCGGTGCCTATGCCACAACAAAGCATCTGTGTGAGCCTGGTTAGAAGGCCCATTTTTTTTAAAAAAAAATTGAACCTATGAGAAAATTTAGAAATACATTCTAATTATGGAGCACCGGTTCTCCAACTAGTGTTAATATGCTCCAAATTGGTGCCTATGCCAACTCTAGGTAGCCATATGCAAGTGCTTAAATGTGGTTTTTACTAAAGACTTTGGGCCCGAGAGACAAGGGGGGAAATCTTTCTAAGTATGGAACACTGTTTGCCCAAACTGTAGCATTTGACATTTAAAACTGTGCATATGAAAAACTGTGCAATAACTTTGTTTCTCATCACCGGTTGGATCACTATAAAAAAACGGGTGCTAGGAACACAAATTAGGTAAAAAACAATGATTAATTATTCCAAAAAAAACATACATAATGGACTGAAAACCCACCTTTCGGACCATATTGTTCATATCATAGCAATATATTGATTATAATTGGCATGAGCAACATACAAAACGGTCCTCAAAGCGACCTTACACACAAAATATCCCCATATCTTTCCCTTTCTAAAATAGCATCACCCTCCCCCCAACACACACACACACACACAATTTGACCATTCTCGTCTACCCACAATCCATTTTCATGTAAACATCTACTAACAAGTTCTTCACCAACGTTGTCTAGATTCGGAAAGGCGGGGGGAACTATAGACTTTCGGCAGTGATGAATCTCCTCTTCAAAATAGAACTTCTTTGCATGTGGTATAACATGTCACTTCTTTAGGTGTTCTACAATTTATTTGCTCTTCTTGGTTTAATTCACAATATGGAAAATGGCCATATTTTTTTTACTTTTCGATTTTGGAACTTTCTTCGCATATGTAAATTTTTTGCCTATTTATCAATAAGAAATATCTCCCAATACCATTACACCTATAGTATTTCTGATATCGGAATTGTTCCCAGGGGCGGAGACAGGGGGGTCTGCAGGGGGCTCCAGCCCCCGTCGAGCTAAAATTTACGGGTAATTTTTTAAAAAAAAATTTCAGCCCCCTCCAGTATAAAGAAAAACTGGAGATTTTTTTCTTTGCATGTCAGCCCCCGCCACTAATCTTTTCTGGCTCTGCCACTGATTGTTCCTACACTAACCTAACACCATAAATCAAATCAACTTCTAATTAAGAAGTTCTAACACCTCAGAACCACATACGAACAAGGCAACTTATGTATGTATTATCTCGCCTCTAAAATCAAAAGCAAATCTGAGTAATTCTCCAAAGTTAAAAATTATAATGGTTGTTAGATTAAAAAAACCACGATGCTCAACAATACGTGGTATTTCATAATCCACGACGATTTCATAACTACCGTCAAGCAGATGATGCATTGAACGGTGGAGCCTTGGCAGCTGATAACCACAATTCAATACCTTATTCAACCACTATCTGCATATTTATTCTGCACTAGTGTTAATAGAGATATAATTGATTTAGAATCAGTATAAGAAAAAATACTCTTTTTAATTTGTTTTGTATATATCTTGTTCCATATTTATTTCTACCGTGTATACTCTTTGTACTCGTTATATATATGAATACATATAGCCATAATTATTTACGGGTTTTACTTTTTATCATGATATCAATCTGGTCTCTCTAAATATTCTCTTGCTTTTCCCAAATATTGTTTCTGAATTTTTCCTATCTCAGCCGCCGCCCATCTTCAATTTTTCCGCCAATCTCCACTCTCTTCCTGCAGTCAATCACCACTTTTCTAGGACGTCCAATAGTCACCGCATGCGTCGTTTATCACCGTTACACGCCCGAGTCACACGCCACCACCAAAGGTCTTTTAACTCTTTCCCACTATTGGTGTCTTCTCCACGCACGAACGTTAAGTCAATCATCCACTATCAGTCACAAGATTGATGAGTGGTTGATGCAATTTGATTTCTTTCGCATTTGGATCTATTCCCATTCATTCCTA
Source organism: Rubia peregrina (assembly GCA_032355705.1). Classification (NCBI taxonomy): domain Eukaryota; kingdom Viridiplantae; phylum Streptophyta; class Magnoliopsida; order Gentianales; family Rubiaceae; genus Rubia; species Rubia peregrina. Next base: position 17,278 of record JAULKK010301828.1, read on the forward strand.
ATGGCGTCTTTCCACTTCCCGCATTGATCAACTGCATCACCATCAAGCTTAATGGTTCCATTTATTCACATTGACACACTCAAGTTACTTCTATTTTACATTCAATGACCTTACATGGTTTTGTTTATGGATCTAAGAAATTTCCAGATCCACCAACTAGTTCTGCAGATAAAGGATTTTCTGACCAAAATCCTGACGCGGTTAAATCATATGTTAAAACCACGACTTTGGATGCTTATGGTGCCTGGGTTGAGATAGATCACTAAGTTCAGGCATTGCTTTTTACATCCCTCACTCTGATTTCTATGTTTGTTGTTAATGGTATGATGACTTTCGCTTGGATATGGGATACTTTAGCAACTAAATATCACAATAATTCTCGTGTTCGTCGTCTTCATATATGTGATTTCCTGTGTGGAATTCGTTAAGATTATCAATCAGTTTAGGATTATTATACTCATTTTAAGCATTATCTTGATGAATTGTATAATATGGGTGACACTCTTTCAAATAAAGATACTATTTTTGTTTTTTTTCGTGGCATGCATGATGTTTTCTCTCAGTTTGCATCCACTCAGATGATCACTGATCCTCCACCGAAGTTGTTTACTGTTATTGCTAAGGCTGAGGCTCTTGAGTTTTCTCACAAAACTGGTTCAACTCCAACATCCGTACCAGTTTCTACTATTTTTACTGCTTCCCAACAATCGTCTGTGCAACCAGCTTGCGGCAGCAAATACCGCTACAACTGGTGTGTCAGAGGTGGCAGTGGATGCAACTGTAAAAGAGGAGTCGGTGGTGGCTCTCTAGCTCTAGGCGGCGGTTCAGTCGCCTAAGGTGGTCGTGGCAATGACACTTATCAGTGCCAATTGTGTCACCATCCGGTCATCTTGCTCAGTATTGTTGGAAGCTTTCTAATGTATCTCATAATGACATTATGAATTCCGCAAATACGTCTCAGCCACAGCAACCCCAACAATATCTTGCTACTTCTGATTGGTACATGGATTCTAAAGCTACCAATCATATGACTGCTACATCTTCAAATTTGGATAGCATTGCTCTATATAATGGTAATCGTTGTGTTTATTTTGACAATGGTTCTTCTTAGAATATTTTTCCTACTGGAAATTCCTGGATTTTTTATTCTCTCATTTTATCTGATGTCTTGTTGATTACAAATATTACCAAGAATTTAATATCTATCAGCAAGCTAACCCCGGATCTTAATGTTGTTGTATGTTTTGATGATCATTCTTTTACTATCAAGAACATCATTACCAATGAGCTCGTGGGTCGAGGACATGGTGAGAGGGATCTCTACATTTTAGACTATATTGGTGCTACTTTAGTTTCTTTTGTTAATGCAAATAAAGCCAAAACTTCATTTGAGTTATGTTATAGTTGGTGAGGACATGTTCCTTTTTCTGTTATTTCATCTTTACTTAAAACTGGTAATTTATCTGTTAATATTTCGCTGCATAAGTGTCAACTATATTCTTCTTGTAAGATGGCTAAAGGTAAGCGTCTTTCATTTAATGATAACTTAAAATGCGCATCACGCATACTTGATTTAGTTCATTGTGATCTTTGGGGACCCTCAATTGTTGGCTCTAACACCATATACCAATATTATGTCATTTTTGTTGATGATTTTTCTCGGTTTACTTGGTTGTGTCGTCTACGATGAAAGTCTGAATTTGTAGAGACTTATATGCATTTTTTAGGCTCTTGTTGAGAACTAGTTCTCTACCACCATCAATGTATTTCAGATTGATGGTGGAACCAAGTTTTTGAATCATCACATGCGATCACATTTTGCGTCTAAGGACATTCATCATCAGCTTTCATGTCCTAACACTCCAGAGTAAATGGTCGTGCATAGCGGAAGCATTGTCACATCTCTTAGACAGGTTTGTCGATGCTCTTTTATTGTAACTTTCATCACTCATTTGGTATGATGCTTTCTCTAAAGAAGCCTACATCATTAACATGCTGCCAAGTCTGATTTTATCTGGTCAGTCTCTGCTCTCTATTATTTTTGGTATGCTTCTTGACTACTCTAATTTTCATACATTTAGCTGTCGAGTTTTTCTGTATTTACGCCCTTATGCTGCGCATAAGTTGGCACCTCGGAGTATGCCATGTATATTTTTGGATTACAGTTCGCAGTACAATGGTTACCGTTGTTTTGATCCTCTCACGAAGAAGGAGTACATCACTCGTCATGCTCGTTTCATGAGACACTTTTTTCCCCAAAAACATGCACTGGTACAACTACTGATCCACCTTCACTTTATGTTTATGCCTTTTCGGAACATTTTGTTTGCCTTCGAAGTTATTTGAGCCAACTTCATCAGCCTAATTGTCCATTATTTTGGATAATTATGATTTACGGTGTGTACCGGGCGCTCGAGTTTTTTTTCTAAAATTGTAATTGTCCACTGTCTGAAGCTCCGCTGCCCATCTCGCGTCAGTATGCGCCGCTGCACACGCCGAACACGCTGCTAGAGCGTGTCGTTGATGCTCCATCTGTGACGTCAGCTCCAACCACAGCTATTTTTAGATGCCGCCGATTTCTTTAGCCGCCGCATGTCATTTGGCATTGCTAGCTTCTCCGCTTGCTGGTTCTCCAGCTCGGCCGTCTGTGGCCTCATCTTCGATGCCATGGGACCAAGTCAATTGTACCTTTATGGTATCGAAATATGTATTAACACTATTCGAATGTCTCTATATGAGAGAAGAACTATTTCCCGCAAATTCATTGCAAAAGCTACCTAACGGTGTGTATGACTTTCAAAATTCTTCAAACTTTCAATAATGTTTGGGTGTAATAATTCTTAACCAAATAGGTTTTTGTCTTCTTCACGAGGTCTAAGAGGATTATATTTCACACCAAGGGATCTTTCAGCTATCAGTGTGCTCAAGGGGTGTGTATTAATAATATAAATTACTTTAGCACTTTATAGTGTAAGAGAATTGGTGCAGAAAAATATAATTTTCTAATATTAAATTTGTAGCCTAATACAATAATTTTCCCTTCAAAAGGTCCTTCATTTCTAATTCATTTTTCAAATATTCAACAACCTTTTGGATTTGTTCAAGAATTTTAATGTTTTAAAGTCATAAGTAATGCTGAAATAATAACAAAACAGTGATCCCGATCAATATATAAAATTAATAATGAATAGATCGGACCATTTAAACAAGCTTTCTACATCAAATATTTAACAAAGCGATTGTACCATATGTTCCTAGCTTGTTTCTTCCAGTAAAAGATCAACCCAATTTCATCAAATAAAGTTCTAGAGAATTGGAACATTCTTTTGGCAATTGCAATCCTTCTAAAACTCACATGATTATCATTATTAAGTGAGCCTACAAATATTTTGTCTCTGCATTCATTCGACGTATTTCAAGGTTTTCATTTGATTTTAGATTATTGAAAAACAAAAAGTAGTTGTATTCAACTAGAAATGTGAAAAATAGTCGATCTATGAAAATTTCTTGTGGAAAAAACCATGCCTTATAGTTCATGATTTTCTTTTGCACAAATATTTATCAATTACCTTCGAGTCGCATATCTTCAGGTGTTCATGATATTTCCAAACACCTTTTGTTTTCCCAAAAAAATAATTTAGCTTGGATTGGGTCTTTCCATTTTTTTTAAAGGAAATCCAAATAAACGGGGGAGATTTTATTAGGTTCTCCAAGCCCTTTGTAACTCCCGTTACATCAAAACGTGATCCCTAACTTTTCCATTTACAAGAAGGTCCTAAGTTTGGCAAAATGGGTGCCTAATGCAAGCCCCTAAAAGATATTTAGGAAAGATTTGGTAGTGTTCCCGAATGTCAACCCTCCACCCCTGTGTCGATGTTCTTCATTCGGCTAGACTTCCAAATTTTCCTAAATATTTATGTACCATATGTTACAAAATATACAACGAGAATAAAGCTATCACTAGCTATATACTCCTATCACATGTCCAAAAGATTAATGGAATATGTTGCTGCGTTCTTCACCATATGAACTTTTGTTTGAATCTTCCATTCCACAATTGTGCGCATATGAGAATGGGCAAACAGCCTCTAAAAACTGACCTCCTATTTCATGAGTTCTGGAGCATTTTGGGTTTTTTTTTTCCTGAACCGTTTCTCCCTTTAACCAGCTACCATCGTGCATCTGTTGATCCATGTGAATTGCTTCATTGATGACCTGCAAAACATTCACTGAAATACATGAGTAGCATCAGTTCATCCTTATGTCAGGAACCCAAGCTTATATAGATACAAAAGACCCTTTGCTTTTAGGTGAAGTTGGTGGATTGTGAGCTCTTTCTCAGTTGAAGTCTTTTTATCCACTAAACTTGCCAAATAATCAGCCACCTTATTTCCCTATCTTTGTGTGTGTGTGTGATTAGAGTGGATTTGAGGAGGCAGTGTATATCAAAAACCAGTTCATAAATTCTCCAAGGTGCCTTAATTGGATTCTTGATTACTTCTATAGCATGTGTGCTGTCTGATTCAAGACTAAATCTATTCAAATTCAAGTGGACAGCAAACTGATAACCTAATTTCAGAGCTATGGTCTCTGCATGTAAAACAGATGCAGCATGGTCACCCTTTATCAGAGCTCTAATCATCACTCCCATTTTATTTCTAACAACCACTGCCAGAGAACATCTCTTGGTAGCTTGTGTCCAGGATGCATCCACATTTACCTTATACTCCTCAATAGGCAATTCCAATTTAACCACTCTAAGCCTAGGCATCTGTTTTGGTTTTAGGATTGGGGTGAAACCCAGTTTAAACCAGTACATGTCCTCAGTTTTGCTACTATAGACAGGGTTGGCATGAAAATTTTGAAACAAATCCTTTTGACAGATTCAATAATAATCATCAAATGTGGAGGTTTATCTTCGTAAATGAATTTATTTCTCATTTTTCAAAAATTCAAGCATATGAAAGCAGGTAAAAAATGAAGAATGCAGCTGTGAAAGGCTATATCTCCCTCAGTAGTCAGTAAAAAGATAGTTTATCAAAGATAGTAGGGAGGGCTGTGTAGGAAATTGATTAAATCTAATTTAGCGGAATATCAATAACTATATTCAAGATCTCATGCATGTATTCAATCTGAATCTATCTAATAGTTTAGATTACCTTTGAAGCGTGCTTTACCATCATAACCACGGAGATGAGAATCTCGTATGTGATTCCTCTATACCTATCCACACAGCACGATCGGATCGCCTACAGTGTCGTCAGCTTAGAACGTTGATCAACAAGCATAGACCCAGTCTTTGTTCTTCTCTTTTCGGTGAGGTTGGTTTTCTGAGAATATT
>JAULKK010301829.1:0-12510 GCA_032355705.1 Rubia peregrina
TGTGCTTTTATATAAATATATATCTATATATCTAGCTCAATATTCTCTGTTTTATGAGCAAATACTTAATAGTAACCACTGTCTCTGTGGACGACCCCGACTTGCCACTAGCTACTTAACTGTAGTTAGCATGCATTAGGGCTTATAAATATTATCTTTGAGAGGTACGGCGACGACCTCCCAACTATTTCATTCATTTGCAAAGATCACTTCTCATCCTCTCAGGAAAGGAGGAGAAGTACACCCACGGGTGTACCCCAGCGGTTGTGGAATTCCTGAGTTTACCAGCTCAGGCCCCCATGTGCGGGCCTATGGGCTGTGGAAAGGGTCCCTTGTGCGCACCGAGTATAGCCGGCCAACGTTCATGGCGCTGTGCTACCGTGAATTTACCTCCTCCACCAAGGTCTGTGGTGTCGGGCAGATGAGGGCACTGCGACCTAGCGTCATCGCATTGTGCTCCAAAAAGGAAAGGAGGAGAAGTTAAAATCGAGTTTAACTCGGTTTGAAATGATCATTGCTTACGAAAGGCAATATGAACGGGTGATTTTCAACATACCAAACCATGTTAAATTAATGTTGTATGACTTCGACCTCATCAATGTATGGATGAAGGATAGAAACTTGTTCAATCATTTGCAACATAGCGGAAATGAATATGACAACGATGTTTACTGTATTCCCTCAGTTTCCGTTCAAACTTCACATTTTACTTTATATCACTATTCACCATCTAACTTTAACCATATATTTGAATATATTTTTTAAAATATAATTGCGGGCTTGTATTGATAATAGAAAGTCCATATATATCAAAGGCCAACAGAAAAAGGTAAAACCTAACTAATTCCTATATGGAAAAGAAAAAGGAAAAGATGTTGACTAGTCAACAATGGGAAAGGATTCTAACATAAGAGTATTTGCCTAAACCTAATAGGAAAAGAATATTAATTACAAAATATACTCAATACTCCTCCTCAAGTTGGAGCATGTAAGTCCAAAATGCCCAACTTGCGAAGTAGTAACTGAAACTCATAATGTCCAAGTGTTTTAGTGCATATATATATATATATATCTGCCGGTTTATTTGAGGTGCCAATATGATGAGTGAGAACCTCAGGAGATTGAAAAAGATCTCGAACAAAATGACAATCAATTTCAATATATTTCGTTCGCTCATGGAAGACAGGATTAGAAGCAATATGAATGACAGCCTGATTGTCACAAAATAAGCTCATAAGATAAGAATGATCAACATCAAGCGAACGAAGCAGATACTTAAGCCATATTAACTCAAAACAAACCATAGTCATAGCTCGATATTCTGCTTCTGCTAAGGAGCGAGAGACCATAGGTTGTTTCTTAGCCTTCCAGGAAACTGGAGATTCACCAAGCATCACAAAAATATCCAGATAGAGATCATCTAGTAATATGACATGGTGCCCAGTTCAAATCTTAGTAAGCAAGTATGTGTAAAGAAGTCTTAGCAGAAAGAAATAATCAGTGACCTAGATGATGTTTTAAGTTGTGAAGAACACGCACAGCTGCATACCAATTCACCAAGCGAGGTTCTTGAATAAGTTGTGCAAGTGTATGAACCGAATAACTTAACTTAGGTCGAGTGATGGTGAGATAAATCAGTTCCCAGTCAACAAACGATAACGCACAGGATCCTCAAACTGGAGATCAATTGCACGCGCGAGATCATGTCATTGTTCCATGGGAAAGCCAGTTAGCTTGGCTTCTAACAAACCAGTATCAGATAAAATGTCAAGAACGTATTTTCTTTGAGAGAGAAACATTTCGTCTGGATTCCGAGTGATCTCAATTTCAATAAAGTATTTATGAGAACCAAGAAACTTCATATGGAAGCAAGAACTCAAGTATAACTTAAACTCACTCATGAGAGAAGAATATGTGCTAGCAATAATCAAATTATCAACGTACACTAGGATATGTAACCCATGGTGATCAAGAGTAAAAGAGAACAACAAATAATCTGCTTTACTCTGTACAAAACCAAATAACTTAAGGGCCTCTGTCAATTTTGCAATCCAATTCCAAGGAGCCTGGCGAAGACAATATAAAGATTTCTGAAGCTTGAAAACAAGACCAGATGTAGGTAACTGATAACCTAGAGGGGGACATATGAATACTTCCTCCTCAATATCACCATGTAAAAAATCATTATGAACATCCATTTGATGAATGTCCAACCGTTTAATCGCTGGAACAACAAGAAATATGCGAACATAAGTTAACTTTGCAACGGGAGAAAAGGTTTCGATGAAGTCAGTACCTTCAATTTGATGATTACCCGAAACAACAAGTTGAGCTTTATAATGCTCGATGGAACCATCAGACTTATATTTAGTGTGAAAAACCTAATTATTGCAAATATAAGACTATCCAGGTGGGAGAGGAGACACAACCCAAGTATGGTTGCGCTCAAGCGGATCAATTTCTTCCGATATTGCTGCTTTCTAGTGCTCGAAGCGAGAAGCTACATAAGAAGAAGGATCGGAGCTAGAAATCACTGCACCCAAAAATATAGAATGTAAAATTGTAAAATTAGCACATGAAACGTAATCAACAATAGGATAAGTAATACCTGAGGACAGTGACGAAGACGTAGAGGGTGAAGAAGTAGTTGGGAGTTATTGGTGACAGCTGAGCAAACATAGTCTTGAAGATGGGCAGGTAAATGACGAACACGCAAGCTCTGTCGAGTGGGACAAGGCGCTGGCTCTGACTCAGGTTCAAAAACTATCACAGTGGAGCTAGCTGGATCCGGAGATAAGGTCTCCAAGGAGACTGAACTTGAGCTCTTGACAGGCGTTGCAATGGGGACGTCCAGTGAATGAGACACAACCTGATCGGGAGCAAACAACGGTGGTAGCTCCACAAGTGGAGTCGAAGCGGCGAGCAGTGGCTGCAGGTGATTGAGAGGCACCAGTAAGTTATCGGTCGGCATGACAGGGAAAGCAGTGCTGAGGAGATGGACAAGTTGGCAGCGGGCAGCTCGGCACAATGCGGAGCAACGACTTCAGGGTTTTTCGGTAGCACAAAATAGCATCATCGAATGTTGTAAAAGGAATGTGATGTTGGTTTAAGATTTGAATTCGGAATTGTAGACTATGGAAACTGATCTTCATAAAAAATGACTTCCTAACTATAAAACAGTGTTTGAGAGTCAATAAAAATACCATGCCTTCATTCATGTGGAGTAACCTAGAAAAAATACAAAGGTGACTCCTAGATGCATATTTATCAAGGCGGCGAGGCACTTGAGAAGCAAAGAATAAGCATCCAAAAACTTTGAGAAGAGCAAAGTTTGATTCTCATCCATGTTGTAATTGGTAAGGAGTCTTTCCACCCGACAAAGGTGTAGGAGTGTGATTATTCAGATAGGCAGTAGTCAAGCGCATTCTCCCCTAAAATCAATAGGAAGGTTAGCCAGAAAGCAAAGAGCACGAGTAACATTGAGAAGATGCCGATGTTTTCGTACAACATAACCATTCTGCTGAGGAGTGTCAATAGATGTAATCTCAAATATAATTCCTAATTCAGCAAAGAAAGACTGTAGTGGTAAAAATTCCATGTCATTGTCCATCCAAACCCAGCATATGCGGCGCTGAAATTGACGGAGTACAAGAGCACAAAAATCCTTAAATCTTGCAGCAACCTCAGATTTTGTAACGAGCAAATGAACCCAAACAGTACAAGAGTAGTCATCAACTATGGTTAAAAACTAAAAAGCTCCAGTAGTTGAGGGGGAATTATAAGTACCCCAAACATCCCAATGAACTAACTCAAAAGAACGAGTAGTTTTAGTCAAACTTAATCGAAAACTATTCCTAGATTGTTTTGGTTGATGATATATTGAGGAAGGAGTAATGGTATTAAAATCCAAATGACAATCTATGATAAAAGAAACAGAAGACAACACCAAAGTGGAAGGATGACCAAATCGATGATGCCAAAGACAAGAAAAAATAGAAAACCTGGAAATAGCAGAGACTATCGGTGCACATGTCGGAGAGGAAAATTCTTCAAATGTGCGCAACCAATAAACCCCACCTAACTTTTCACCCACGCCAATTAGTGACCTCGAGCTAATGTCTTGTAATATGCATGTATATTTGGTAAACACGACTAGAAAATAAGGGTAGCAAGTAACTTAGCATAAGATAATAAGTTACAATGAAATTTGGGGATAAGTAAAATATGCGGTAAGGTAATATTTCAAAGATGTAGAATACCTTGGTAGACATCAGTAGACATGGTTCCATCAGGGAGAAAAACATTAACGGATTCACCAGGGATAATATCATGAAGAAAATCCTTATCACAAGTCATATGATAAGAAGCGCCAGAATCAATGATCAAAGGTAAAGAAGACTTACTTGACTTATTGTCTGTTGTATATAATTTAGAAATTATATTTAAAACATAATTCCACTGGACATCAGATTAATTGGGTCCCACAACCAAACGATTAAAGTCAATTAGTGAAGAACAAAGAGAGGCAGTAGTAGTGGCTACGGTGACCGCAGTGCCAGTTTGAATCGGGTCAGCAATGGCGGTGGTCCAATTTTCAAGCTGCAGGTTTATCAGGCGGAGAGCTTTGGCCCATTCACAATAATGATCACCTTTCAAAATAACCAGAGAAATCAGCAGGCTCGGGTTATCTGAAGCATGACGAAAAAATGGAGATTTATGTAATAAAGCAGGAGCTTTGAAGGATGCGCTAAGCTTTTTGGCGGCCTCGATTGCGGCCAAGAGTTGATTGGAAGCAACATGGAAGTTTGTAGCAGCGAGATCAGCAGTGGCTTGAACGGCGGCGGCATCCTCAGTGACTTTCGCAACGGCGGCGGCGGTCTGGAGATAGGCAGTGACGGGAGTTTCATGTGCGGAGTTGGTCATAATGGGTAAAATCAGCGTCGGTCATTGATCGGTGAAAGAGGAAGCTTAAGATTCTATTATAATTTAGGATTTAATTTTTTCACGATGTTTGCTCCGATGCCAATTAAAGTATAATTGCGTGTTTATTTTGATAATAGAAGGCACCTATATATAGGGCAAATACAAGACCAACGCCCAATAGGGAAAGGTTAAATCTAACTAACTAATTCCTATATGGAAAAGGAAAACGAAAAGATGTTGACTAGTCACTATGGAAAAGGATTCTATCCTAAGAATATTTACCTAAAGCTAATAGGAAAAGAATATTAACTATAAAATAGTCTCAATAGATATATAAACAATAATATTATCATATATGATCTAGTTGTATTCATCGTAACATATACTTTCTAAATTTCAATTTTTTATTTTCCTTTACTATATGTAGCTAAACCGTCAAATATTTTTCTTGATAACCGTGAAAAACATTCTGTGAAATTTGACCCCTCTCGAGATAGAGGAAGTACTCAGCTTGTGAACACTTATAAATAAGAACAGGAGAAGGATTAATGATTCCAAAACAAAAGGTAAAAGTTAAAAAGGACTTACTAATGGGATATCAATGCCACTTTAAAATTTTACTAAATAGTCTTGAAAAATTATGAGCGAAAATGAGAACTATTATTATTATATAAATATTAATATTTCTGTTAAAACACATATCAAGGAATATTTTCTCTATTCTATGGGCAAATTACACACTCGTTGTGTGTTAACTGAATCAATCTGAAAACTTTCTCTGGTGAGGCTGCTATGGGGAAATCGGGCAGTAAGAGACGTTAGTCACTGAAAGTTTTAACAAAGGAAAAGAAGGGAGGTGAAAAGAGGGGTGGAACTAAGAAATTAGAGCAAATGTGTGAAGATTTGGGTAAAAAATCATATCAAAATGGAAAGGAGATGAAGACTGTCAACATACTAGATACACCTAAAGGTGAAATCAATGGCGGCTTGGTGGATGTAAGGCAGACAAAGGGGATAGTTAAACACCGATTAAGTTGGGCTGATTCAGCTGAAAAATAAATGGAGAAGGGCGATCGGGAAGAGCTGATTAAAGCAGATCCCAAACCATGGAATGCTCTATTCGAAGATCACACCATAAGCGAAGTAAAATTCTATCCACCTATAGAAGTGAATGGTGTTAAAATGGCTAAGATACCCATGGATGAAATAGTGGATAGCATTTAACTGTGGGAAACAAGAGTCATAAGCATATTTCTGGGTAGTTATCAACTTTATGTTGTGATTGAAGGGTTTTTCAATCGAATTTGGAAAAATTAAATCCATAGAATGTGGAAGGTGAAGAATGGAGTGTTCATGGTTAAGTTTAAGTTGAAAGTACCGAGGGATGAAGTAGTAGAAAATGGAATGATTTTGTTTGATAATAAGCCAGATATAGTATCTGAATGGTCAAAGAAAGTGGATGATGTAAATCTAGAAATTGTGCTAGTATGGGTTCAGTTACCTAACTTATCAATGGTATACTGGAAGCCTAAAGTTCTTTGCAGGATTATTAGTGCTATTGGCAAACCATTGAAGCTGGATAGAGCAACCTTAGAGATGGATAAACTTAATTTTACCATAGTTCAGGTGGAGGTGAAAATCAGTGATAAGATTCCAAAATTTGTTCCATATATGGATGAGAATGTGGAGATTCAACATCAAGATATTATGTTTTAATGGTTACCAGTATACTGTGAAAAATGCCCTCTAATGAGACATATAACAGAAAGCTACAGGAAGGAAGAAAAGAAACGGGTAACTGTGAAACAAGTGGTAAACCAGGTATATGTGCATAAAAATTGGGAAGAAAAGAAGATGTGACAAAAGTCGGAGAAATGAGTAATGTGAAGGAAGCTCAAGAGAAGGCAATGTTTGCTAACCTTGGGGAGGTAAAAAGTGCAGTGTTCATAAAAATCAAGTGCAAAAAAAAGTGTATATAGGGGAAAGCAGTAAAACGGGAGGCACATTGGGAGATCCACCAGATCAATGAATGATGGTTTGATGGTATGGAATATTAGAGGTGTAAACAGTAGAGAAAAACAAAAAGTATATGTAGGGATTTTGTAATAAAAAGTAGGATAGGCATGTTGGAACTACTGGAGGCAAGAGTGCAGAACGAAAAGGAAATGGAGGTATGGAAAAATAAGGGATTAGGGTGGAGTTTTGAGTCAAATGGAGAATTGGTGAAGGGGGGAAGAATCTGGCTGATATGGAAACCTAAATTTTTTTAGGTCACTAGAATTTTCAAACATCAACAGTTGATTGATATGGAGGAGAAAATGGTTGGTTTGATACAGAAATTCTATGTGACTGTTGTTTATGGTATGAATGATATGGAGGGTATGAAGGAATTATGGAAGTAGCTGGGAAAAGTGGAACATAGTAAAAATGATCCATGGATTAATCTGGGGGATTTCAATACACCATTTGAGATGGATGATAGAACTGGGGAAAATAAGGTAACATTAGCTGAGATAGAAGATTTTCAGGAGTTAGTAACAAAGTTGGACTTAACAGAGATGAAGACAATGGGGCCAAAATTTACATGGGATAACAGAAGAATGGTGGGAGAAAGAGTATGAGTAGAATTGATAGAGCAATGATAAATCAAAGCTGATTTTCATAGTTCAGATAATCACTATGCAGAGTGTGTATAAATGGAACTTCTGATAATTTCCCTCTAATGATTCAGATTAAAAGAGGACAGAAGAAGGCTGGGAAGCAATTCAAATTCTATAATATGTGGATTGAATCTCCTCAATATACATCACTGCTAGAATCAATATGGAGGAAAGGTGGTGGAAGCATGAAGGATCTCAGGAAAAACTTGAAAAGATTAGAAAGGTCATTGCAAGAACTGAATAGAAGAGAGTTCTCAAAGATAGAAAAAAGAACAGCAATGGCAAAGCAACAGTAGATGGAAGGAAGTGAATGGCTGCATAAAAATATGCAGTCAGAAGATAATCAGAGAGATGAGCAGATTAAAAGACTTCAGATGATTGAACCGGATGAATCATAATTAAAATACCTGAAGCGGATGGAAAAAAATCAATGAATAAAGGATGGGGACAAGCCAACAAAGATGTTTTATGCAAAAATGAAGGAAAGGCAATATAGGAACCAACTGATATGCCTAAATGATGGAGGATCTGAGTTTTTAAAAAGCAGTTGGGATAGAAGAAGCTACAAAAAATAATATGTGATGTAAATCATTTTAAGAAGGGAGGAGTACTGAGTATTGAGCAACAAGTGAAATTAAACTCAAAAATTACAAGACAAGAAGCTCTGAAAAGGGATTAAGGCTAGCAAAATCCCTGGCTATGATGGCTATGGAAGCAAATTCTTCAGGGATTTTTGGGAGATTGTTGGTGATGATTTTATTGCAGCTGTTGAAAGCTTTTTTGCAGGGGAAAATATACCAGCGGATTTCAGCAAGGCAGTGATTGCACTTATCCCAAAAGTAAGTTAACCTCAAACTGCTACTGATTTAAGGCCCATATCTTATTGCTCTGTTATCTATAAGGTGATCATAAAGATAATGTGTGGAAGAATGGGGAATGTGCTACCTGAGTTAATTAACTTGAATCAGGGAGTTTTCGTTAGAAAATGACACATTGGTCATAATGTACTATTAGCACATGAGCTTTTAAGAAAACACAAACTAAAGGGATTAAAAAGAAGTTGTGCTATTAAGGTTGATATTAAGAAAGTAATTGACTCAATAGGGTGGGATTTTCTGCTTGAATGATTGAAATTATTAAAATTTCATGCACTGTCTGTGTCATGGATAGAAAGGTGTATGAGATCCTATAACTTCTTCCTAGCAATCAATGGTAGTTCTACAGATTATTTCCTAGGGGGAGTTGGTGTGAAGCAAGGTAATCCCTTATCACCTCTACTATTTTTCCTATGTATGAAGTATTTAACCATGTTACTAACCAGGAGGTATAAGGAGGGACAAATTGGTTCTAATCAAAGATGTAAAAAAGTTGGTATTCACAGTTTACTGTTTTCATATGACCTACTGATTGCGAGGCAAATGATAAATCCTTGGAAGGATTAGACAAGGTATTACAGGATTTCTCAAGGCTGAAAGTAAATAAACTGAAATCAACAGTTTATTTTCAGCAATGGAGGAAGAGGAAATGATTTGGTTGGCTTAAATCTTGCAAGTGAATAAAGGAGAACTTCCAATGAAGTACTTGGGGATTCCATTATCCACATTTAGATGGGATAAAAATATGTGTGTTGTACTTATAGAGAAGATATGCTAAAGGCTGAATTCTTGGGACTCAAAAAGACTGGCTTATGTTAGGAGAAGCCAACTTAATAATAGTTTTGTGTTGAGTATTGCAGGGACTTGGTCAGGTATTTTCAAATTTCCAGAGGGAGTGCATGAATAAAAATGTAGAGCATTCTTGCGGAATAAAAATCCTGAGGAGAGATACTTCACTCCAGCAGGTTGGGAGACATTGTGTAGAAACAAGAAACAAGGAGGATTTGGCTTCAAAGATCTTTCACTATGGCTTCAAAGATATGATATAGATTATATGGCTACAAGCATACTACATCAAAGGGGAGGATTTTTGAAGTTATAAACCACAATTAACACAGAGCTGGATACGGAAGTTTTTGCAAAGGCTGAAAGGAAAGATGGATGTGAGATTAGATAAATGTGATAAGAAGGGGAGGTTCATTATTAAAGCTACATATGATATATTGAAAGGAGAAGTAGAAGTAGAAGAAAATACATTGACAAAAGTGATCTGGAAGTCCAAGGTGCTACCTAAACACAGTTTCTTTCTATGGATGATGCTTAAGGGGAGGTTAGCAACTGTTGAAAGATTGCATCATTTTAATATTCTGCAAAACAAACAACTTTGCAGTTTATGTGAGAAGGAAGAAAAGATAGCAAAACACTTATTTGCTGACTGTGAGTACACTCCAGAAGTTATGAAATATTTTGGCCTAAAAAGGTGAAGGATCTAAGGGAAATGAAGAAGTATATGAAGTTGATCTTGGTAAGAAATATAAATGCCAAGTTCAGGGGATTGGTGATAGCTTTATATAGTATATGGGAAGAACAAAATTCCAGAATCCTTCAAGACAGGAAACAGAGGCCAGAGGAATTGATGGGGGAGAATAGAAGGAGAAGTAAAGTTTGTTAAGTGCAGGGAGATAAAAGTATTATGGATGTATAAAGCAGGTTTAGGGAAATATGGGCTCGGAAAATGGGCTTATAAATCTGAGCAATTATTTGCTTAGGGCTGTTTAGTTTTTAAATGCCTAAAAACAGTAATATCTAATAGCAAGGCAGCATGTTTGATGAGTTCATATACTTGAACCTTTTTGGTTGACTTTTTTGTATGTAGTAAAATCCTTAGAGTGAGGGGTATAAATTTGTTTTAAGTTTTTTGAGATTGATTTGAATGAAAAAATTATTTCTCAATGAAAAAATTAGTTATATCTATTTCACTATTACACATGATTCTGTATTTAAAATAAATTAATATATTTATTTTATAAAATAAATAAATTGACTCGATTTGTTGCTATGTAATAGTTACATATTTTATATTTGATTTTTTAAAAATACGTAGATATATTTTTTTACATAAAAAATATTAACTGTTGTATAGAAATACTTCATGTTATAAAAAAATTAGAAGTAACAATATTAAATATTTGTTGATGATGAATTAATAATTATTTAATTAAAGTTATGAAACTATGTGTCTTTTAAAAGGAAATAGCAAACATATTCTAAATTATAAATAGATGTATATGATAACATGTTAAATATAAAACAACTAAATCAAAATTTTAAAATATGTTAATGAACATTAAAAGTTTAATGTGTAATTTAAATAATACAATGTATAAGTAAAATTATATGGTGGATAGTACTTAACTTTTTATTTGAAAATATAAATATATTATTTCATATTACTGGAAATCGTCCAGAATCGTTTGATAACAAGAAAGCAGGTGGTGAATTTCACACAATAGTACCTGAGGAAATAAACTTTGCAACTTCTGCTAAACAATGAGCTGAATGATTCTCTGCTCGAGAAACCCAGTACGGTAGTCAGAGAAGATTAATACAGATGAGAGATCTTAGTTCCTCTATCAAATATTGTAAATAAAATGGAATTACCACTCCTTCGTCATCGCACACCATGCGTACAAGGTGCAGAGAGTGTCCAACAAAGAGAACATCAAGTAACCGAAGACGTATCACAGTTAAAAAGGCTTCACGTAAAGCAAAAGTTGCAGCGTGTAATGGATTATTGATGTCAAATCGATGATGTACTGTTTCTTGAATAAAAGCATCATGACCATCAATGACCAGAACACCTAAACCCGCAGAATCTGATGAAAATTTTGTTAGCATATAATTGTATAAGGGTAGTTTATTCTCCTAATTATTGGTTTGCCTTTATATTCTACCCTTTCCTCATTTGTAAGAATACTTTCATTTCATTCAAGAACTCTTCCCTTCTTCCTTCTCCCAAAACCCTATTCCCTCATTTCGATTATCATGGTATCAGAGCTTGTTCTTCAATGATTTGGTGAGTTATTTTCCAAGGTTCGCTGAAGAAAAAATTTGATGGGTTGTTCTTCCGTAAATGTAATTCCATTCAATTCTCTCGATTTATTGGTGAACTTGATGTTAGGTACTCATTTCCTTGTCGGATTTGAGGCTGTTGGATGTGTTCATTGGTTTTGCTATATTAGAGATTTGATATTAGTTTGGGGGTTTTCGAATTGTTGGTATTGCTGAATTGTTGCCCTTCCAAATTTCTAATATTTGTACTTGTGACTCTCGGATTTGTGTTGTGAAGATTGGTG
The DNA here is from genome assembly GCA_032355705.1 of Rubia peregrina. Taxonomy (NCBI): domain Eukaryota; kingdom Viridiplantae; phylum Streptophyta; class Magnoliopsida; order Gentianales; family Rubiaceae; genus Rubia; species Rubia peregrina. The sequence goes on from JAULKK010301829.1 coordinate 11,815, forward strand.
TTGGAAATATTTTTGGATTTGGTTGTGTTGGGTATATTCGGTTTATTGTGCTTGTTCATTTGTTAGGTTGGCCTTTGTTTCAGATTTGGTGTGTTTGTTCCTGTGGATTTTCTGTTTGTATTTCCATCATGGGTAGTAATGGTGATTCTCTACAGTCCATTAGTGTTCAATTGGATGGAAAAAATTACTCGTATTGGAGCTATGTCATGAGAAACTTTTTGCGTGGTAAATCTTTGTGGAGCTATATCACTGGTGTGCATGTGAAACCTAAGGAAGGGACTTCGGAATATGAGAAATTGCTAGATACTTGGGAGGCAGAGAATGCGAAGATTATCACTTGGATTAACAACTCGGTTACTCACTCTATTGGTGCTCAGTTGGCAAAGTATGATACAACAAAAGAGATCTGGGGTCATTTGGAGAGAATTTATACACAATCTAATTTTGCCAAGCAGTATTAATTGGAGACTGATATTCGTGCTCTTCAACAAAATGATATGAGTATTCAAGAGTTCTACTCATGCCATGTCTGCATCTCCCTCATCAGGTTTGCCATCATTATCTGTCTCGGGTATATCGTCTTCAATCTGGATCATAGATTCGGGTGCCTCACATCACATGTCTCCTCATTTTAAGTCCTTTGTTTCATTATCCCCTCATTTGTCTCTTCCCATTGTCACTGCTAATGGCACTTCC
>JAULKK010301838.1:5000-12510 GCA_032355705.1 Rubia peregrina
GAGCTTGAGATTAAACCTAAGTACATGTTGCCTTGCTTGCTGTATAGCGTGAAATTCAACGGGAATAAGAAAGATACTATCATTACCTTCGATAGTAGATGGGCAAAGCAGGAAGCCTTTATCATACCTTCTAACTCAATAGGGTGGAAAGAAAAAGGACAAAGGGTTTACCTTCGACTGTAGCCGAAGGTATAAAGTCCCTAACTGGAATTAGGATGTGCTAGTCTAGTCCTCGAGGGGAAAGAAGTTCGTTTTCCCTGGTGATCTCGAAGATGCCAAAGACTACCTTCTGGCCACGTCCATCCATTACAATTTTATCTCAATAAGACTTCAATCGGTGTCTTTATTTTGTCGCCTGAAATCTACAATAAGTTTGTCTATCAAAAGTATGAGCGTAAAAGATTAGAGAGGACACAACGCCTGGTTATCGAAGGTAGCCCTAAAGGAGGCAAAAAGCAAAAAAGAATCGTCGAGGGAGAAGATATCTCGGTGTTGAACCCTATATATCTCACTCCAAAACCCCCTCTCCAGATTAATTCCCGAAAACATAGTCCTTTGAAAGTCCTCAAAGGTGTTTTAGTAATAATATTTTCTACTTTGAAAGTCTTCTTTATTTTTCTGTTGCTAACCTTTTTAGTCTTTTAAAACTTTTTTCATGATCTTAGTGGAGTTTTGAAAGATCTGAAAATAGGTGGTTGACAACAAAAAGGTAATATGAGCCATACTCTCCCCGTTGTGCCAGATGCCCTCGTGTAGGGCAATAATGCGCAAACTATTGACAGATCCAAAAGGAAAAGCCCAGAATGACTTTCCCCCAATGAACATCATGAAAATGGGAGGAATGATCGACCCTCAAACACCCCGCATTCCTTGATCAACTTACACCCCCTCGAGTGCTCTTGTCTAGGATAAGACACTTCTGGGAGGCTTAGTCAAGGACCCCAAGGTTAGAAAATATCCTCGAAACCTTATTTATTTTATTCTACACACACATATATCTCCTATCTCTTATTTATTTTATGCCTCAGGTATCCTAATCTCCATCCTCTTTTATGGTAGTGTTGGGTGCCAAGCAAGAAAATTTGCACGAGGAAAGTTTAAGCCTTCCCGAGGAAGTCCAAAAAAAGAGCAAAAAATTATTTCAAGTTAAAGAGGAGCTCAAAAAGGCTCAAGAGAAATATGAAGAGATTTTTCATTTAAGGAACGAACTGAAAGTGAGAGTAATGAAGTCCCCGAGGCTTAGAACAAAATACTTGGAGAAGATTTAGGAAAGTTTGAGGTCTTAAGGCCTAGGCTTCCCTACTCCAATCTTTCAAGCATAATTTGATGAAGACTCAGGAGTTTTACGACTTCTTCTTGGATCTTTTCCAATCAGCACGGGACCTTGGTTGCCATTCCTTGGTAAAAAAACAAGCAACATTCTCTAATCTTCTTCCAGCTGAGAAGATCGAATATCTAAAGAATTTCCTCTAGCCTGAAGCTAGTGATATTCTTGACAAGAAATGAAAGGAAGCTACCAAGGATGAAGGTCTCCAAGTTACTCTTCTGGACTTCTTGAAGTCTTCGAAGCGATTTTATGCTGCTGAGGAAGTTGATGCTCTCTCCCTCAAGACCATTATTCCAAAAGAAACAACTGAGGTGGATGAGCACAAGGCGACTGAGGATGGGGTGAACAAAACCACTATTGAAGGAGGTGATTCTAGGGTAGGGTAGAGTGTAAAACTTTCCCATGTGGCCTCCTCTTGTAATTTAATCATTTATGAGAAGTATTTTCACCCCTTTCCTCTCTCTTTAATTTTTGCTGTCTTCGTAGTGTAATGCACTGAAGAAAGAATTACGAGATGCTTTCCAAGAGCTCTCCAAAACCAAAGCAAATTTGAACAACGCTAGGAGAGACATAATGAAGATGATGTTGGAATTGGCCAAATCTAATAGAGAGTTAGATTCCTGGCACAATAGCAGTCATCCTTCAATGCAGAAAATTTTAAAAGATCTGTATGAATCAAGGTTGGAGCTGAATTCTCAGAAAAAATGGCAATCATCCACTGATACATACTCTTTTAAGAGATTTCAAGGCATGGAAGTATAATGGGGTCGTGCCCCTCGAAGTTGTTGATAACTACAATCCTGCTGAGAAAAGTTATCAAGGTACTATTCATGGTATCATGTGTCAGTTTGGTTCCATTTCTCAGTGTCTCGTGGATGCCAAGAGGTTTCCTATAATCCAAGATCACCTCAACAGCACCCGAACCGAAGCCCAAAAACTTAAGGCTCAAGTGAGCGAGGTGGTCCGGAAAGATAAAATGGTTCTCCATGAGAACAGTAGATTAACCGAGGCCGTAGCCAAAAAATTAACGTTGTAGATGGAAACTCTACGCTAATCAAGTCCTTAGCTGCTGAGAACTCTCAACTTGAAGAAGAAAACAATGAGCTACGTTCCACCCTCAAAGTCTACGTTGAAAGCCTTCGAACCCACAGATTGTACCATGGTGTTCTCCACCCAAAGCTTATCACCGATATTCCTGGTTTTCTAATTAAAGTGGCATATAATTGGGTTATAAACCACAAGGCATCGTATGATGCTATAGCAGAGTGGCTTAGGGAATTTCCTTCGATACGTCGTAGAATAGGGGTTTTGAGAGCTTCATCAGCCGGTACTTCGATGGTCAAAAAAATGGAAATGCTCGTTGGTCCTCAAGGACTGATACATCCAATAAAAACACGGGGAAGACAGCGACTTCTGGTAGTAAAAGAAGTTTTCACAGGGCCAATGATTCTCAAATGAGTTATCTGGAGGATGATGACCAACCAAGTCGTACCCCAAAACGCCATCGCATCCAGGCCACAATTGATCCTTCTGAGTATCCCAAAGAAGAACAAAATCATGATTTTCAACATGCAATAGACATTAAAATTGAGGAAGTTGAAAAACTATACAAAAAGCTAGGAAACTTAGTTTCTTAAGACTTTTAGGCCTCGAAATGTTGTATATTTAAACATTGTAATGTATGATATTTATAATATTCATACTCTTATTTCTTCTGTCTTTTTTCCTCTTCGAGCCTTAAGACTATTGTGATATTTACTTCAGCTCCCTTGTTTAAGATATAAGCGAGGTTCGAGTATCGAGCATAATTGGCAGCATTTTGCTTACAATGTGAAATAATGGGCAGCGTCTTGTGTACCCTGTAAAAAAACTAGCAGTGTCTCACATACAATGTAAAAGTAATAATAGTTTAAATACAACACACAACATACAAACTTCATTCAATAGTTTGCAACGCATAGCGTACGAATCTAAGATGTCAATTACAAGAAGTGCAGTGCACGACACACAAGCTTCATTCAATCAGTCGCAGCACATAGCATACAAAATTGAGATATCGATTAAAAAAAGTGAAGTGCAAGGCGTACAACATATTCCATTAATCGCATCGTAGGGTGTACGAAGCTGAGAGAACAACCAAGAGAAGCGTACAACTTACATTCTACTAGTCATAACGTACGACATACGAAACTGAGATAACAATGACAAGAAATGCAACGCAAGGCTTACAAGAATAGAACAAACAAAATAATGTCTTCAACCAGGCACATAGGATGTAGCTATTCTTCGGTAGGCTATTTCTAAACTCTCGAGCATGTGTCCCATCTGCCTAGAGCTGATGATACTTATGAAGGTTGATAATAGTCCATCGCCTCCTGGCATGCTTCCACAACCTTGTAAGGTCCTTCCCAATTTGCAGCTAACTTTCCCTCAGGCTCCCGCATACTCTTCTCACTTTTTTCTCATGACTAGATCCCCAAGAGTAAACTAGACCTTGCAAACTCTTTTGTCATAACATCTCTTAACCTTCTCTTTTACCTTTAACTCGTGTAAGGATGATAGTTCCCACTTTTCTTTCACCGGGTCGAGCTCCATACAATGTTTTTCTTCACTGATTTCTCCTTCCTGGACTACTATCACCCTCGGGCTCGGTACCCTAATTTCTTCCGAGATTACAGCCTCATAACCATATACCAATCAAATACGGTGTTTCTCCTATAGCACAAGATTCATCCATCCGATGTGCCCACAAGATACTCGGTAGCGGTTATCTAATTTCCTTCAGCCTCCTCGAGTCTAGCTTATATTCCATTAACCATGATTCGATTAGTAACCACAACTTGGCCATTTATCTTGTAGCAGAAGATTCATCCGTCTGATATGCCCACAAAATACTCGGTAGCTTGAGTTTCCAACTTCCTTCAGCCCTCTCGAGTCTAGCTTTTATTCCATTAACAATGGTTCGATTAGTAACCCTGACCTGGAAATTTCATTAGGGATGGTAAATTTCCATCACCTTTTGCCGAATATTATACTCCTCACACCATCATTTAAAATGATCATGGGAAAATTGCTTCCTATTGTCGGTTATGATAGTTCTTGGAATACCAAAGCGACATATTATGTTCTTCCAACAAAATGCAATTACTAGCTTCCCTACATATTTGTTAACGGCTCTACTTCAACATACTTTGTAAAGTAGTCAATAGCAACGATAAGATATCTAAACCACCCTGGAGCCTCTGAGAAGGGAGTCCACGAGATCAATTCCCCACTTGTCGAACGGCCACAAACTATGAATATTCATCATTTCCTCATGAGAAATATGGGTTATTGGCATATATTTTTGACATTGATGGAAAGCTTGGATGTACCTGTTGGCATTATCAAACATTATAGACCAATAATACACATCTCGGATGATCCTTCTTGCACTGATCGGGCCCACTTATGACTTCCACATATTATTTCATGAACCTCCCTAACTAGGTAATCGGCCTCATAAAGAGTAACACAATGAAGGAGTGGCTGAAGATAACCTCGTCAATATAAAACTTCATCTTGTATCACATGTCTCAGAGCTTTCAGCCTCATGTTTCATGCTTCTACTGCCCCTTCTTGTAGAACTCCATCTCAAAGGTACTTAACAATGGGCGTCATCCAATACACTCCTTCCTCAGTAACCATTACATCTTGTTCTTTGAAACTGCGTTTACTTAATGTGTCCAATAACAGCTGCCTTTGGGATTGAACACTAAGGTTTGATGAAGCTAGCTTACTCAAGGCGTCTACTTTATGGTTCTCCTCTCGTGACACCTGTGTCAATCTATAAGTTTGTAAACCATTCCAAAATGGCTTCACTACCTCCAGATACCATTGCAAGCTGTGTTCTCAATCCTTTTACTCCCCTTTGACCTGCTAAACTACAATCTGTGAATCATTGAATATCTCCAAGCTCTTTGCTTTAAGCTCTTTAGCTAGACGAAGTCCCGTAATTAAGGCTTCGTATTCAGCTTCATTATAAGTAACTTTGAACGCAAAATGCAATATGTAAGGATAATCATTTCCTTCATGACTAGTAAGCAATATTCCTGCTCCACTTCCTCCCGAGTGCGAATAACCATCCACATATAGCTTCCAAACCTCATTGTTCTGGAAAAATTTCCAAACTCAATGAGCTCCTTAGTTTCCACTATAAAATCTGTGATGGCTTAACCCTTGATCGCTGTTATTGGTTAAAACTAAATATCATGCTCTCTTAGATCAATAACACATTTCATCATCCTCCCCAAATCCTATGGCTTCAAAAGGATCTGCTTGATGGGGTGATTAGTAAGTAACACTATGGTGTGCCCCAGGAAGTAAGGACGCAACCTTCATGCTGCATGAACCAATGCTAAAATCAACCTCTCGAAAGCTGTATACCTTGTCTCGGGTCCCTGTAAAGCTCGACTCACAAAATATGTAGGATGTTTGTAAAACTCGAAGGTGTTCTTTACACTACTTGAATTCCTCCTTGTATTTCAACGTCTACTAAAACTTCTTTGCTTTTCTAATCACATCAAAGAAGGGTAAGTGTTTTTCTGCCCCCTTCAAGATAAACCGACTCAAGGTTGCTAGAGACCTATTAACCCTTTGGACATCCTCCAATGTCTGCAGACTCTTCATTTGGATTAAGACCTTCACCTTATCAGGGTTGACATCAATGCGCTTCTCAAAAACCATAAATCTCAGGAATTTTCCAGCCCCAACTCCAATCACGCATTTAGCTGTGTTCAACTTCAAGTTTGCCCCTTAAAGCTCCTCGAACGTTTCTTTCAGGTCCACCAGAAATTTATCATGACACCTACTCTTAACAACCATGTCATCCACATATATCTCTATTTTTCCACCTATATGCTTCTTAAACAATCTTTCCACTAGTCGTTGGTAAGTTGCTCCCGCATTCTTAAGCCCAAATGACATGTTTTTATAACAAAATGTACCTACATCCGTGATAAACGAGGTTTTATCCTTGTTCTCTGGTGCTATCAGTATCCGGTGGTATCTTTTGTGAGCATCGAGGAAAGTCAGGACCTAATTTCTGGCTGAGGCTTCCACCAACTTATCAATTTGCGGCAAAGGATAACTATCTTTAGGGTAACATTTTTTCAAATCAGTGAAGTCAATGCACATTCACCAAGCTCCATTGTGTTTTGGAACCATCACTGGGTTAGCCAGCCATTTTAGATAAAGCACTTTCTCAACCTCTACCTTAATAGCATATGCCCTCTCCAGGGCGAATACTCTCATTTCCCATTTAACTGGCTTTATCGAGGGATCAATATTCATCCTATGGACTGCCAGTCTCAAAGGTACTCTAGTAAGATTAGAAGTGATCCAAGAAAATATATCACCATGCTTATCGAGTAAAATTCCCAACTTTTCCTTAACATATTCAGGCATAAACTTCCCTGCGGCCACTGTGCCCAAATATCGAATGGGTAATTGTTCCATATCAGCTGAACCAATCTCTCCATGGACCAAGGCCACATCTCTTGCCCTTCTAGCTCCCCTTACTGCTTTCAAATTATAAATTTTAGCTACCAACTAATATCCTCGAATGGCAGTTATCCCCTTATTTGTGGGAAATTTCATCATCAAATGATAGGAACACCACACAGCTCGAGCTTGGCACATCCATGGTCTTCCAAGGATCACATTGTAACGCGAGTATGCATCGATAATAGCAAAATTGTAGACTATCATCACCCCCTATCTCCATCACCTGTCTGCACCGATAAGGTTCACCCAAAGGAAATATAGTTTTAGTAGTAAATCTAGACAATGGGGAGGTAGATTTTTTTAGATTGTTGCGACTAATGTTCAGTTGATCAAAGCAGTATGCAAACACGACTTGGACACCACTTCCATAATTATTGAATACCCTTTTCACCAAAGAGTTTCCAATTATGGACGAGACCACCATAGTGTCAGCATTTGGAGTTTGGTTCAGAACCGCATTTGCCTCCAAAAATGTTATTGTCTTATCTGGTCGAAACCTCTTATGTCGTAGTTTCCAAGTAGGAATGTGGCATGAATCGGCCTTGATAACTGTATTTGAATACTGATGTGTCCATTTTATATGTATATTTTAGGATCTTTTTGTATTCTTTTTGGTATACTTTGGTGCGTTGAAGACTA
>JAULKK010301848.1:0-12509 GCA_032355705.1 Rubia peregrina
AATAATAAAAGGTAAAATGTCTTAGTTGCAATATTAAAAATTTATTATGAAATGTATAGTAGTTATAAAGTTTATAATCCGATTCATGCAACCATAAAATTTTATCTTTTTTTATTCTAATTTACACTTTAAACCTTGGTATTTCCATAACTTATAGAAAGTCCGTCTTTCAAAAGACAGACTCTGAACTAAAAGTAAGTGGGTTAAAAAATAATAATGTATGACTAAATTAAGTAAAATTTCACTAATTTAAATTTATACTGAACTAAACTGGCTGAACATAATTAATTTAATTTGAACTGAATTAAATTAGAATGAGTTAAACAGATCTAAAGTACCTGGCATTTATGCGTAATAGTGAAAGAGTTGTTTTTACTGATGTAATTCGCCTCTACCATAATAAATTAGCATAGGTAAAAGACAAGAACTAAATTCTACTAGATGTCACAGTCTTTTTTTCTTTTCTTTTTTGAAATAATGTCGCAGTCTTCATATCTTAATCTTTGACAATTCTACCCTGAATTATCCATCCAAAACTTGCGGCATCGAACTTTAAAGCTGTTTTGGCCTGATACGGCCAAAATTTCTACACCTATATTCCTGTTAAATCTGTACAAAATATTTTTTCGGATCGTGAAAAAGATTCTGTACAAATTTGAATGAGACTGATAAAGTATAATAATTTTGATGCAACATTCTAAAGTTAAATGAATGATCATGACATTATTTAGGTAGTTTTTAAAGTGTTAAAGTGTAAATGAATGATCATTCTAAAGTGTTAACAATGTTTATTACTTCATTCACTTATCTTCTCAAAATGCTCTTTAGTATATGAATTTTAATGCCGCTATGGCAAATTTTGTTTATTTTAATATAGTGTATAAATTTTTAAATATTTTGAGTCCGTCTCTTGAAAGACGGTATTTCTGTAAGCCATGGAAAAACCAAGGTTTAAAGTTTAAATTAGAAGAAATGAAGATAAAATTTTTGGGTTGCATGAATCGGGTTATAAACTTTATAACTACTATACGTTTCATATTAAATTTTTAATATTGCAACTAAAACCTTTTACCTTTTATTATTTTAATTAACCTATGGAAAGACGGTGTTTCCAAGACTTTGCCTATTTTTATTAGGATTTATAAAAGATTGAGTGGTAAAGTTTTTGTCATTTTTATTTTTAACTAGCTAAAATGAACTTAAATTAAATTTTAAATAATAATTAATTTTTTTATTTTATCTTATATTAAATCAAACTAAATTTAATTTAAATTGCGTTGCCGTCGGTAGAGGAGGAGGGGATGATGGTGTATTATGTAATCATCAAGAGTGCACGTATGCTGCTTAGTTGACCCACTTAATGCCTAGAATTTGACTATCCACACCTGCCAAGATTTGGCTATCAAACCCCTTTAATTTGTCTGCTTGGCATTAGTTTTCGTATTACTTTTATGTACTTTCTTGAAGTAATGCAAAATAATACTTTTATGTTCATTTTCTTGAATGTTCTCCGATTTTATTTGCATTTCACTTTAAGAGAAAGACTCATGTGAGATCGTGTCACTATAACTTATGGTGAGATAAATTAATAAATAAAGTTTTAAAAATTATAGAAAGTACTCCATATCTTTTATCAATTTTAAAATAATTGTACTTAGATCCTCCGTCTCACTATAAGAATGAGTGAGATCGTTTCACACAAGTTTTTGTATCACTTTAATTCGTCAATTTAAATTAGTTCAATTTAATAAAAATTTAACTCAATTCAAATAATTTATTAGAGTCTTGAACTAAGGGTTTACCGCAGGAACTAAATTTCCACATAAACCAAACGACTCCTCAGTCATCCTTGTTATAGTTGGTGAATTCATGAGCATTAATTGAGGCTCCATCATTAAGCACACTGATTGTTAATTTTTCTTGATTATCGTATCTCGCCAAACCAAAATGTTTATGCTAAAAAATGGGCATACAAATGATCATTCCCATGTGAACATTACTCAGTGACAGAAACAAGAGCCAAAATAGTCACTAATGGTGGATTAGTGTCGGACCATCGACTAGCTTCACCGAATCACACTTTTTAATCTTTATAAATTTTGATTGTTATTCATATTGATTGAGCTTTCTAATGATACTTTTTAATCATTTTATTTAATTATTTTGTTTTTTTCTTTACTCAACTCATTTCATTCATCATAAATTTATGTTTAAAAGCAAGTTAATTAGAATAAAAAGACAGAAGAAATGTTAGGTTTCATACCGCAAAAAATGGTATAAACCGGAATTTAATTGTGTATGACAGGTACTGGAGGTGATGTTAGAAGATGAAATAAATGAGGCAAAATGGAAATTACCAGAAGAAGATGAAGAGCAAGAAGAATTTTGGGGATTTGAGGATCTTGAATGTGAATGTGATAGTTCCTATTCAACTTCTCCACAAAACTCAATATCCACGGGAAGTACTTAGAAAATAGAAGAAAAGCAGGGTAAAAGTAGCTGGTTTTACCCATTGTAAATATAAATATGATGATGATGATGAAAAAAAAAATGGAATAGGACATCATGTATTCTTTCTTCCTCTAGCTGGAAACGCATGAAAATTTTCGACATAAGTACACTACCAGATCCCCCTCTAGAACTGATTTTAAAAACCGGTGTCCAAAATAATTTAACACCCGTTTTTTTAAAATTAGTTATAAAAAATATTCAAAAAATTTCCCGCCAAAAAAATCACCAAAACAATCATCAAAATTTTAAAAAAAATTGCCAAAAAAAACGTGCGATGAGCGCAGCTGCCCGCAGCCGTTCTAATCTAAATATTTTAAAAATTCAATGTTCCCGCAAAAAATTCAAAAATTTTGCCAACTTTTTTTAAAAAAATGCTAAAAAATTCATGCGATAGGCACAGCTGCACACAGCCGCTCTAAGCTAAATATTTTTAAAATTCAATCTTCCTGCCAAAAATTTCAAAAATTTTGCCAAATGTTTTAAAAAAAATTGCCAAAAATTTCATGCAATAGGCGCAGCCGCTCTAACTATAACTAGGTTGACTTCTCTTGTTCACTTTTTTGGTTCACTTTAACTATAACTAGGTTGACTTAAATTGATCAACAATCAACCTTTATTAACCTAATATAAATAAGAATATAAATTTTTGAATAACAAAAATCATGTGTTTTGGAGCAATGGATAATGGGGAAATACAATTTTGGGTCACAATGTAATTTTTCAAAATTGTGTACAAGTAATCCATGTTGACTTTCGAGGGCCTTCAATTCACCCCAAATCGTAAAATTGCAATCGTATATTATTCAATTGAATTTTGATGTCGCCAATTTCGTGATTCGACAATTCTAAATTTCTTGGAGGGGTCTAAGTGCAAAAGGTAAAAAGTTTACTCGTAACTCGTAATTGAAATCCGCTCGAACGTGGTGCTTCCCTATACACCCTTATTTTATTCAAAGTCCGTAACGGAATATTTATCATCGATCGGGGCACAAGAACATATCTGTAATCCTTTCCGATTTCTCTTCCTTCTATGTAATCAACTATAAGTTACTCTAGAACATCTACTAGCGCTTCCCACAATTCACTAAAAAAATCTAATATTTAATGTTTTCATATTTAGTTAAGAATAACAAAAATCATGTATTTTGGACCAATGGATATTGGGGAAACACAATTTTGGGCCACAGTGTAGTTTTCCAAAATTGTGTACAAGTAATCAATGTTGAGTTTCGAGGGTCTTCCATTCACCCATACATGCCCAAATCGCAAATTCGCAATCCTATATAATTCAATCGAATTTTGATGTCTCCAATTTCGTGATTTGACACTTCCAAATTTCTTGGAGGGACCTAAGTGCAAAAAGTAAAAACTTTACTCAAACCTCCAAAATGAAATCCGCTCGATTGTGGTGCTTCACTATACACCACCATTTTATTTTTTTGAATCCGCAACGGAATATTTATCATCGATCGGGAACAAGAACATATCCGTAATCCTTTCTGATTTCTCTTCCTTACTTCTATTTAATCAATTTTAAGTTACTCTAGAACATCTACTAGCGCTTTCCCACAATTCACCCCAAAAATATATTATTCAATATTTTTATATTTAGGTAAGAATAACAAAAAATATGTATTTTAGAGCAATGGATAATGGGAAAACACAACTTTGGGCCACAGTGTAATTTTTTAAATTGTGTGCATGTAATCAATGTTGACTTTCGAGTCCCTTCCATTCACCCATACATGCCCAAATCGTAAATTCACAATCGTATACTCCCTTCATCCCGCTATAAATTGCTTAATTTAACTTTTGGAAGTCAAACAAGCCCAACTTCAACCATTAAATTCTATTATTCTATATGTAAGACTATTATCATATTATATGTCGTTGGATTCATCATAACATGTATTTTTATATCATATTTTTTCTGAATTTCTTTTACACACATAAATAAATATATTAATAGTTAAAAATTGATGCAGTTGACTTTTAAAAGTCAAATTAAGTAATTTATAGCAGGACGGAGGGAGTATAATTCAATTGAATTTTGGTGTCTCCAATTTCGTGATTCGACACTTCCAAATTTCTTGGAAGGACCTAAGTGCAAAAAGTAAAAAAGTTTACTCGTAACTCCAATTTGAAATTCGCTCGAACGTGGTACTTCCCTATACACCCCCCATTTTATTTTTCAAATCTGTAACGGAATATTTATCATCGATCGGGCACAAGAACATATCTGTAATCCTTTCATAATTCTCTTCCTTACTTCTATGTAATCAACTCTAAGTTATTCTGAAACATCTACTATCGCTTTACACAATTCACCAAAAAGTATATTATTTAATATTTTTATATTTTGGTAAGAATAACAAATATCATGTATTTTGGAGTAATGGATAATGGGGAAACACAATTTTGACCCACGGTGTAATTTTTCAAAATTGTGTGCAAGTAATCAAAGTTGACTTTCGAGGTCATTCCATTCACCCATACATGCCCAAATCGCAAATAATAATTACTAGGTTGACTTTCACTCTAGTATAGGGGTCGACCCTTACTTATTTTTTATATTTAAACCCCAATAAATAAATTTACTTTAACAAATTAACAGTCAAACCTTACTTCACTTTGTATATAAACACTAATAATTAGGTATATATTAATAGTTTTATACTTTTATGAATTTTATTTAATTAACCTTTTATTATTTTTTAATCCTCTAATTTTTATTTTAGACAATACTTAGTTTGTTTAACAATACCTATTCATATTAAAATATTTATAATATAATTTTATTTTTAAATTATTATAAATAATTTGGGAATAATATAAAATTATTTAAAAATAATAAAGTGCGAAATAATTAACATATTAAATAATATTGATTTATTGAACAATAATTAATATAAAGAAGAAGGATCATTCAGCCCTTTTAGTTAAATTTTTTGGGCTTTAATCCTTTTAGCCCAAAGAACTAAATAGGAGGAAGAATTAAAAAAAGGGAGAAGCATGAAAAGAAGAAGGAAAAGAACTGAGAAGATAGGGGTTTCTCCAACGGCGGGAACGAGCGGCGGAGAGGTGGCATGGCGGTGGAGATTAGGTGGAAAGCTTAAGGGTGGCGTGGGAGGTGAGGATTGAGGGAAGCGGAATGTGGACGGAGGGTGGCGTGAGGCGGGGGCTGGAGCGGCGGACTGAGGGTGAGGCGGCGGAGGGGTGGTGCTCTTCTTGCTCTCTTCTTTGGTGTCGAGGAGAGGGAAGTCGGTGGAGCCGGTAAAAGCGAAGCAAAGGGAGGAGAAAATGATGCCGAGTAAAATAATGGATTGTGTGTCATCGGAGCAAAGCGAAGCAAAGGGAGGAGAGGGAAGTCGCTTGCTTTCCAGTAATTGTTCATCCTTTTGGAATAAGGTAGGTGACTTCAAATTGAAGCAATTCCCCTGGTATAGATCTGGAACAACTATTTTTGAATTACATTTTTATTTGTTGATTCTGTTTGCTGTTCGTTCGTTCGTCACCTTGTTCTTCGTTGATTTTTTCGTTCAATTATTTGAAATTTGTGAGCTGGAGCAACTCTTAATGAACGGTTTGAAGTTTGTTCGAGACTAGTTCTATTCATGTTTTGGATTACACAGTTTCAGAGATGCATATCAACGCATGTCTCTGAAAATTTAACTTCAATTGATTGTGTTTCTTAATATTTTATTCTTTTCTTTTCAGAAGGATTAGGTATTAGTGAGATTTTTGAATTGTCTATTAAGGCTCTGGTACAGTGGAATAGCTTGCATGCTCTAATAACCTGTGAATTTAACTGTAATCATCATTTTTTTGTTCGATTGATTTCAGGTTTGATTGAATCTATCCAATGGAAGGTGTAGTCGTGAGGAGGGTGATTCCTTCGGACAATAGCTTCCTATTCAATGTTGTATGGTGAGTTTATATTTGTTCATATTTGTTTTCTCTTCGCAGTTAGTGGTTGTTAAGTGGCTTTTTATCTTTGTTGGTCCATTGTCTGCAGGTATGTTATGGACCATGACAAGAACAAATCCTCAGAGCTTAGACATGTATAGTAGTACTTACTAAATTTGATTAGGTTCTTATTCAACATTTTAGCCAATAGCCTTAAAGTTCATATGTAATGCAAGCTTTATGTTTAAGCGTAAGTTACTAGTATTGCCTCGAAGAATTGCATGTGGTATCTGTATGAAGTCTAAGGAAAGAGATCTCTATGTTGCATTTGTAGAAGAAATCATGTACTTATGTAACTAACATGTCACGTCTTGTTTATTTACTTGAAGGTCGTAGCCGCAACAGTGGCCAGTGATCCAAACAAATATTCTGAAGCATTTCTTGGGAAGTCCAATGACAGAGGTGGTACTAATTTCGTGGCTTGTTTTCTAAGTATGACCAGGTATTTTCTGATGGACTTTCTTGAAGTTGTAAATATCTCAGCAGATATCTTTGTTAATCAAACTAGATTGAGTTTTTGTTCCTTTTAAAGATTCTATTTGTACTTGTTCTTACATGGTGTTTGAAGTTTATTGTTTTTATTGTTGTTGTCCTGCATATAGAATAAGTTTGGTTTGATGGCTTGTTAGCAAATTTGGTCTTTCTACATGCTTTGATACTCCCGTGCATTGGCTTTCGTTTTGAGGATAAGCTTGTAGTTGTGCTTTGGATTGGTTTTGCCTAAAAAGAGATCTTGTATGTGTGTAAACTGAAGTAGTTTTGTGATAGGTATCTTGAAATATAACGCTTCATGGATATGAAGTTAATATTTTAAACTAATTTTTTGCTTCATGCTTTTGATCAGACATGTAACCTAAAAAAGTCAACATACATACTTTTTAAATTTAACATCATTAATAAAACAAGTGTTGATGTTATTATGAGATATTTCAAAGAAGATCACTATCTTAAATTTCTTATTTTGTATGCGTAAATATCTGAATCTATGCCCAGTAAGTGATGTGATAATCAGTATAAAGGGGATGAAAAGGCAATTTGGGGTTCTCATAAGTTTTAGTTTTTTTTGTGTAGGTATGTCGACTACAACAATGGCCTCATCCGCCGCCCCAAGTCATCTTCTTATTTGATAGTTATGTTAGTCACATAGATTATTAATTTTGTATCATGCATTTTTTTTGTTATATTTATAAAAAAAATTAAAGTTAATGTTATTATTAAATTAATGCTCTACAAATTTATTGAGTTTATGTTTGTTTCCTTCCTCTGAACGTAGCTGCGTCCAGGGGAACGGTATTTTTTTTAATCCTTGAATTCTTTGAGCACCAGTTTTTCAAAATCGGTGCTAAATCGTCAACATAGGCACCGGTTTTAAAAAATCGGTGCCCATGCTAAAAAAATCGGTGCTAAACCGATGCTAGTTAGGCGCCTATTTTTTAAAAAAACGGTGAAATATTTTCACCGACTACTTGGGCACCAGTTTTTTGGACCTTAAAAAATCGATGCTAGAGCAAAAAAAATGGTGCCAGAGGGCCTGTCCTGTGGTAGTGACTCTTCTTTTTAACCTTTTAGGAGGAGGACATATGTTGGGATTCTGGATCAGAATCTTAAAAGTAAAGAATCCTAATGTACATGATGGAGGAGAAACTTAAATCATTAGACATTGGAAGCATTCTATGAAAAATAATATGAAAGAAACGAGGTGAAAAGTAAATAAATAAACTTCCTCGTTAATAACAGTGTATATATAGGGCAAAAGGTCCCATTGCGTTAATTTGGGGTTTACGAACAGGGGTTACTGTCATTCAATGCGAGGCAACATTAAACTCTATGGATGCTCCTAAAAATGAGATTCACTAATATAATGTTAGAATAATTTTTTGTAGGAGTTTCAGAATTTGATTGATTGGTAGACTTGTCATCATATTTTGACACGTAAAAACATGATCTTATAAAGGAAATTTCTCTTTATTGGTCTTTCTCCAAACCTATGTAATAACATATTATATTGAGAATATTTTATACAAGACAGTTTTAAAGTTCATGATAAGAAAAAAAAAATGCAAACGCTTTATACAATAAACCCAAAAATTTAACTTCAACATTATCAAAATTAGAAAATTTGAGAAAGAAAATTTTAATTCATATTTAATAGGCGACCATATTTAAAATTAAGCAATTTTATATTCAAAAATTTTGCAAGAGGTAAACCTTCAATGTGCTTGTGCATGTGTAGTGTGTGCAAAGTGCATGTATACTTACATATATAGAAATAAAATAAAGTCGTACTCTTGTCACTATCATCAAGAGATGATTTTAGAAAAGGAAAAAATAACTTAAAATAATAATATGCTATACAAAAAATTATAATTGTACAACATATATTCTGTCAAGTAAAAGTACGAGTGAATCTTCTGTATTCAACCTACCATCCTTTAAACAGTAAGGGCTGAGGTAAAAGGCGAACCTCATCTTCAGTGGGACTCATGTCTTCACTATCAATATCATGATGCAAAACAAATAATAATTAATTAAAGTATGAAAATATAGATAAGAATTATTATTTATATACGTAACAAATTTATTATTTAAATGTAAATTTTATCTTAATTCTGGTGATCGTGCTCTTAGTGACATCACATTCATATGAGAGTTTGAAAACATCATAAACTCGAAGGTCGTCAGAGACCTACAATATGGATCCTCCAACGTCACGGAAGTGCCCTCTGGCACCACCACGAGAGCATTCTTCAGCACCACTGGAGAGTCCACTGGCACCACGGACGCATCCTCCACCACCACAAAAGCGTTAAGTAGCTGTAGTGAAGACTCGTCATCATCGGTTGAGGGTGGCATACCAATGAACACCTTGAATTTTTTTATCAATACTCGTTGAAATACCTGACCAACCCGTCACTTTCAGAATAGGAAGACGGCGTATTCATAAACTTTGACCTCAGAACTCTAGATTCACCTCTATGCTTTGGGATTAAATAAACCTCTTGTTCCACAACATGATCAATATGCGGAAGCTTCCTCTTTCCCTCTCGTTGCCTTCAATTAACCGTTTATTAGCTCCACAATTTTAATTACACTTAAGAGATATGTAGAGAAATTAGATACACTAAGTGTAACCAATTATTAAAAATTATGTAAGTGTCTATACACGTGCATCTATCGTGTGTGCAGTGTGCGTGTACATAATTGCATGAATGATAAGGAGTCATCTCAAATATCTAGAGGTTTCAGTAAAGAAATTAAATAAACAATTAGCACAACTAGTTGAATTTTTCCAATGAAGCTAAAAAATGTAATTTCTTAGAGAATAATTTCTATTTTTCTTTCTCTTCATAAATAAAAATTGTATTAACAAAGCTTTGGGAATTCTACTTATGATCTTCATTTTCTGGGTGCGTCTTTTCCTAATGTAAACAAAACCGTCAAAAGAGTTAATTTTCTTTCAAAGTTGCGTGTGAGTGTTCATGTACGTATGTGCGCATGTGTAGAGTAATTACATATTTGTGATAAAATCAATAGAATTTTTTGTGCATATGTAATTACATTGAATAGTTTATGTTATTAAAATTTAATTTTCACAGGTTATTCCAATTTAATTTGTGCGTAACACAATTATCACAGTTGAAAGAAAATTAAAACAAGAGGTCCTCTTAATATAAAAGTATAAAACCTACTCAACACATAATGTGCAAGTATATTCTAAATCTTTGAATAAAAAAGTTTCCATGAAGTTATTTTCGTTGTATACTAACACTACAAAAAATACTTCCAGTTATGACGCTTTTTTGAGCATTCGTGATACTCAAATATTTCGCTAAAATTATTTGTGACGCCTTGTGAAATGCATCTATCCAGCGTGTCACTAAAATTTTGTGATGCCTTTAAGTATCGTTATATTTTTTTGTGATGCTTTAAGATGTAGTTCAATTTAGAAGTGTCACTAAATTTGTGACATAGGTTGATGTAACAATTAAGTTTAGTGACATATGCACATGTCACAAAATATTCAGTGACACCCGAAGGTGGAGCAAATATTGTGACATTTCCTTATTTGTCACAGAATATGCGTCACTACTGGACTTTTTTGTAGTGTAATATTCAGAGACAAATCCACCCTTATTTAATAACATAAATGTTAAAAGACTATCTATTGGAAAAAAAAAACTACCATTTTCCCATCTCCATATGATGAGGAAATGGAGAAAATAAAATTGAGGGAAAATAGGATTTTTGAAAAAAAATGTGGTTGTACGAATGGATATAGGATTGTTAATTGTATTTAATTTGTGTATTTTCACGCTTTAGAGTTTTAACTATTTTATTTTTTTTGGTGATGATTGAGTGAATTTTTGTGTGGTAGAAATGGTAAACTGGCATCTAGGGCGGTGGCCAATTTGGTGTTTGAGATGGGTGGCGCGTTGATTCACGTGAAAGGTCATCCCGTGAATGTTTCGTGGACATGCATGTTGATTTCTCTATTACAAGATTGATTTAAGACTTCAAAATTATTAATCAAAATAAGGAGAATTGAAATTGACTTCTACTGTATCATTAAAAATGATGATTAATCGTAAGATAAAAAATAAAAATAAGAAAAATGAATGGTATCTACGGCTCATGGTGTGTGCTCGAGGTTTGTGCATGGGACGTGTGTGGTCATCTAAAATTTTCATGTGCTGCACACAAAAAATATCCGGTCACTTTTTTTAGAAGTATCACAGTAAATTTAAAACATAAATATTAAATATGTTGGACTATATATGTTAGATTAATATTTAGGATTAATGGCCAAAATGCTGATATATATACAAGGTTATATTTTTATTATAATCACCAATTAGTTGATAAATTATAATTTAAAAGAAAATATGTTTAAAATAAATGAATTTAAAAGTAAATGTTACCTACAATATGTAAATATATCTATACTTGATGTATCTTGTGATATGAACGGATTTAGTAGTTTGGTTTAATGATATAAACCCGTGTCAGCATAATTTAGTAACACCTAAATGTGATGTTAGCTTCATGACACTTTTTTACCTGACACAAAAAATGCATTCCCGCTGAACTTTTTTTTGTAGTGTGCTCAAAATGCACCATCGAAACAAGATACCCTGTCGTAATTCTTATATGGTGCCAGAGTACTATATAACAATTGAAAGTCAATTCAAATTTATCTCTGCTTGCTATCAGGGGAAGAAGGCTTGAGACATTCTGTAAACAGTTCATGAAGGAACGAGGCAAGTACGTGAATCTATGGTTCAAATGTTGGCCACTAAATTTTGAAGAATTGAATATGGAGGTAGATGAGACCATTACAACTTTTAAAAGGAAGCTGAGACATAGCAAACATGGCATATCATCTCGGCTAGACCTATAAGGAGGCGAAACTGGTAAAGAAAATCTTGAGATCGTTGAATCAAAGATTTTCAATGAAAGTTACCGCCATTGTAGAAGCAAGAGATGTGTCCACTATGACACTAGATAAACTGATAGGATCCTTGTAGACATATGAGTTGACTCTCGAACCACCCACAAAGAAAGCGTAAAAGGAGTTGGCTATCAAAGTTTCCACTCCAGGTCATCCAAATCCAAATTTTTGTTCGATCCAGAAATCCAGAAGACAGCAAGGAGGTTGTGGAAACAAGCCAAGGAAGCACGCCGAGGAAAATTTCCCAGTTCGCCCGAACAGGAGACCCATCAGATTCATATTTTGGAGAAGATTTTGAAATAAAAGTTACAGAGATGGCAGAGGCTATTCAGATTCGAGAAAGGACAATGAGGGAATTGTACAACCAGGATACTGATGATCCCCCATCACCGATAGAGCTACCGGATGTTGGTGCAAACTTTTAGATTAAATTGTCACTGTTAAATGTCTTGCCAAAGTTCTTTGGAAAGAAGGGTGAGGATCCCCTTAATTTTCTTAGTGAGTTCATCAAGATTTGCAAGATTCATAAGAAACCTACATGTGTCACCGAAGAACATTTTAGACTCGCTGCTTTTCTGCTCAC
>JAULKK010301858.1:0-12506 GCA_032355705.1 Rubia peregrina
ACGATCGGGACTTGTTGCAACTCCATTTGTACAAGAGAGAGTTTGCAAAGGATTATTTGGTTTGGACCTTTCACGGTGAGAAACCACCACCGGAGGTGGTTGTAGGTAGCAAGGGTGAATGTTTTGGGGATGTGTATTTGGATGGCATGTGTGAGGAGGTGGTGTACGTTCCTCGTTTAAGTAATGGAGGATTGAGGCTCTCGATAATGAGGTTAAGGTGAAGGTAGGGAAATGTGTCCCCGCTAAATGTGTATGGTACCTTTCTATTGTCCCGAGGCTGAAGAGGTTGTTTAAGAACGCTGAGGATGCAAATAGCATGACATGGTACATAGACAAATGGTATCTTGATAATGACATTATTAGTCACCCTACAGATCAATGGAAGAATTTTGATATGATGTATCCAACGTTTGAAGCCGAACCCATGAATTTGAGGATGACTTTGTGTACTGATAGTATGAATCCCTTTGGTAACATGTCTTCAAAACATAGTTCATGGTCTGTTATGCTTTCCATTTACAATCTACCTCCTTACCTTTCCATGAAGTGGAAATATATTTTGATGCCTTTGGTGATTTATGGTCCGAGACAGCCTCAAAATGACATCAATACCTATCTAGCCCCTCTTATTGAATATTTGATGGTTTTGTGGTCCGACAGTGTTGATGTGTTCGACGGTTATCGTACCAAGTTCAACTTGTTGTTCATGATTTTTTGCACGATAAATGACTTTCTAGCTTATGGTAATCTTTATGGTTATGTGGTTAAGGGTCACAAGGTATGTTAGTATGCGAGGAAGGTACCGATATCCACCAGCTAAAGAATGGTAGGAAGACCGTGTATCTTGGCCATCGTAAATTTCTCCCTATGAAGCACAAGTTACAAGATGATGCAATTCATTTCGTTGGCGGGAGGGAGAGGAGGAAGGCGCCAAGAATATTGAGTGGTTTTTCCATCCACGACAAGGTGAGGAAATCAAATATTGTACTTGGAAAAAAGATATCGAAGATGGTTGCACGTAACGATGGACCATTGAAGAAGAGATCGATTTTCTTTGATTTGGCGTACTAGGAGAATTTGGAGGTTCGCCACTGTCTTGATGTGATGCATAAAGAGAAGAATGTGTGAAAGCGTTTAATTGGAACTCTCCTTAACCTTCATGGCAAGATCAAGGATAGCTTGAACGCACAGAAGAACTTGGTTGAACAGGGTATAAGATATGATTTAACTCTGGAGGTGAAAGGTAAGCATACGTACTTTCCACCAGCCTTTTACAGTCTTTCAATGACTGAAAGGAAGTCGGTTTGTGAGTGTATTAATGGGGTGAAGGTACCGTCTGGCTACTGTTCAAATGTAAGTCGGGTTGTGAACGATGAATTGTGTCTGAAGGCATTGATATCGCATGATTTTCATGTCTTGATGCAAAAGATCTTTCCTGTTGCTATCCAGGGTTTCATGGAGGCGGAGGTGAGATTTTTCATTATGTGCATGTGTTTTTTCTGAAACTCCATTTCTTGTAAGAATATTATCAGGAAACAACTTGATGATTTGGAACGTGAGGGAATTGTAGTGCTGTGTTTGTTTGAGAAGTACTTTCCTCCAGCATTCTTCGAAATTATGGTACATCTCGTCGTCCATGTGGTTAGGGAAATCAGAATATGCGGTCCAGTGGGGATGCATTGGATATACTAGTTCGAGCATCACATGTGGGTCTTTAAGGCCTACGTACACAATCATAGCCGACCCGATGCCAACATTGTGCAGAGGTATGTCACTGAGGAGATCATTGAGTATTGCACTACGAATTTGATTGGGAAGACAGTACTTCGAGTTCAACAGCATGTGCAAAGTGGTAGGAAGAATGGAATCCCACAGTCTAAAGGTACACTTTGCACTCCTACAATGCTGAGTTGATGAAACTAAACCTTTATGTTTTGCGAAACAACAATGAGATCACAGTATATGTTGAAGAACACATTTCATTTTAAGAGGAACTCCATCCGGAATGGCCATCGAATCAGATACAATTGGAGCATTATTCAACATTTGTCAATTGGTTTTGCAATTGTGGCAATGTGGGTGGAATGCCTGCTAAGATTCGTGCGTTTGCACGAACACCCAACTGCACGGTGAAAAGATACCAAGCCTTCACCATGAATGGATTTAGTTTCTCTACAATTGACAAAGATAACAGGAGAACTACTCAGAACAGTGGGTTTACGTTGAATCTGAATCCATGTGGCAGTCCAACAAGATAGAAAAAACCCTATCATTGCTGTTATGTCCTTTTATGGTGTGATCGAGGAGATATGAGAGTTGGATTATGTGGAGTTTAAAGATGTTTGGGTAAAAAACGGTGCAGTTGTCCATTTTGAGAAGTCCATGGGTTTTACACTGGTGGACCTGAATCGAGTCGCTTACGATAACGACAAGTTCATCCTAGCCACCCAAGCTCGGAAAGTAATTTATATTAAGGACCCAAGAAATGAGAAGTGACATGTTGTCCTACATGGGAAGAAATTTTATTTTGAGGATGAAATCGATCGCCTAGCTAGATTTGATACTAGGGAGTTTCCATCCGCATTCCTGAGTTTAGAGGACCTGGGTGGACCACCTGTATGTAGACAATCACATGGGGACGGTTTGTGGGTGGATGAGAATTGTCATATTGTGTGTGTGGAGGAGGGGAGGGAGTGATGTAGTACTTAAACGTAAAAGATAAGGATTGAGTGTATCATGTTTCCTTCTATTTTGTAGGCTCTTTTAACCTTTTTAAAGATACCAAATGAAATCTAAGTGATCCCCAGTGATCCGGATTGAGACATTGATTAATATGTATGTTCAATGGTCAATTTATTGTAGAATATGCATTAAAACTGGTTCATACCGGTGCAAAAAGACAGGGCACATGCTCTGTTCTTTATAGGCAGCTGCTTCAGGCTACCTTTTCAGACAATGGGCACTAGTATTTTATGCAATAGCACTGGTTTATATATCAGTGCTCAACACTTAGGAAAAAAAACCTTAAGTCTCTGCCCACTTCCGAAATTAATTCCGCATTTAAAGCATTCAGATGCAACTGCTTTAATCAAATAGGCACCGGTTTGTTAAACTTTTAGCACTGGATTATATACCGGTGATGAACAGTTAGAAAAAAACACTTAAGCCCCTGCCCTCTTCCAAAAATTAATTCAGCATTTAAAGCTGCCCAACACAGCTGTTTTGTTTGACATATGCACCGGCATTGAAATGGTATTAGCCCGGCTTGCATACTGGTGCTCAACACTTAATAATAAAAAAACCTTAAGCCTCTGCCCATTTAAAATGTGAATTCCACATTAAAAACAGCCCGTCGTAGTTGTTTTATCCAAGCAGGCACTGATTTAAAAATTGTATTAGCACCGACTTGCATACCGTGCTCAACAATTAGAATAAAAAAAGACCCTTAAGCCTCTGCCCAGTTCCAGATTTGAATTCGATATTTAAAGCAGCCTAACGCAGTTGCTTTAAATTATAGGCACTAGTATGAGAGTTGAATCGGTGCTAAAAACCCTTAGCACTTTAAGTTTCATTAACATTCCTTCGTTCCATTCAGTTAAGGTTCTTTCGACATCGACATCAACATCAGATAAATTTTAAGTTTTCTTCCAATACACTTCAAGGTAACATAATCTTTTTGATTTTTGGGCGATGAATACATAATCAATGGCATTTGACTTTACCCAAACTTAAACATGGATTGTTTTGCATTAAGTTATGGTTCTAATTTGGATAGATTTGTGATTTTGTGTACGTTTTATACATATTAGATGATGGTTATTGTATGGATAATTGGATTGTTATGCTGTAAGAATTATTTACAATTTTTAGTACATTTTTTTGCACACAAGGTGTTTGATAAAATGCTTCTATGTCCATTAAAGGTTATGGCCCCCAAAACTCCAAGTAAGAGGCCAAGGAAAGAATGATTTTCTTCCCCGACAAGTGGATCTCAGTCAAACAAGTTGAATGATAGATTTGTTTCCGAGGAGGCCTTGTTGTTAGCCTAAAATTATCGGCTGCGAAAGTATTATCCCTAAAGGGGAGTAGAAGCAAATCAACATTTCCTTCAAACTTTGCAGTTGGATTGCCAATTTCAACGGAAATGGTTTGACCATATGGGGAAAGTGATGAGCTACCAATTTCTAGAAGCAGTGAATGCAGTTGGACCTTTCCCATCATTCAGCGACAATGAGGATGCGCCGGACACCTATGTGGGATCTACGTTTCACAACTTGGAAAACACAAGTTCGTTTGAGGGATGTGAACGGTTTTTGCATTACTATTTGTGAATTGTAAAGATTACGCTATGTTGTTCTTTCTCAATTCCCATGATAGTTTTTGATAAACTATGTAGCACAAGAATCTAACCTTTTCGGACCAAAATGTTTAGTGTCGTCGATACATTTTTATCAATTATGCATATATAACGTTATTTCAAAGTTGTCATATAAATTTGTGGGTTGTCTGCATCGGAGTAGAATCCTCCACGGGTATAATTCTATGAGCATCGGTTTATGTACCGATGCTCAACCCAAAGGCAACGGTACAATTCCTTATTAGCATCGGTTTGAAAATATTGGCTGCAGTAGTAAACCACTATTTGCACTGTAATTCCTTTTTCCAAAAAAAATAATTCAATGAAAATACTTTCATTGAAATCAAAGTTCATAAACCTACAATGCCAAAAATCATGTCTTTGGAGCAATACTTCTTGTGTAAACAAACATATGGGACACAATGTAATTTAATAAGAATTAGGTGTAGTGATCCAAGTTCTCAAAAAAGGCACTTCCCATGTCACAACCACGTCCAAAACACATATTTGAGTTCCCAAGATATTGAATTTCATTTTTGCTAATCCAATTTCAGATAGAACCTTGGGGGGACTAAAAAGCAAAAAGAAAAAAGTTTGATCGTGACCCCAAATGGAATTCCGCTTGAAGTTAATCAAACATTTGACCATCCTAATGTATTTTCCAAGCTAAAAACAAAGTTGGTATCATTTATCGGCCACAAATAAGTCTTCTTTAACGATATCAAAATCTCTTCATTACCACTATATAAGCAGCTGTCATTTACTCTGGAAAGTATACTAGCATTTTTCCTCGAATGACCTGCAATGAATTTTTATCTTTGTTTACTATAATTATTCCATGAAATGAAATTTCAAGTGGAGAATAGCAACGGAATGGGGTGTATTGAATATAACCCCAAGACATGCTTATTTGTAATTATTTTAAAAGTAATCATATAACAAACATTAAAACAATGAACCCTGTAAACATATTCATATGCAATGCATAAATCAAATTATTTCTAATGAAAGGGTAATTAATGGCCATATAAACGTATTAAAAGTTTTGGGCATCAACAAAATAAATTTAAAGTTGAAGTTCACATTTCAGCACCGGTATTTGAAATGCTATACCAGTGCTAGTATGAGGCGAGGGAAAAGAAATTGTTTAAATATTCTGAAACCATATGGCGGGAATATAAAAACATCCTGGCACCAGTATGTTATCAAATAGCATTGGTTGTTAAACCGGTGCTCAACACTTAAAAAAGGCATTTGCACTCTGTCCAATTCTAGAATTAAATTGGCTATTTAAAGCAGTCTCACGCATCTGCTTTTCATAATATAGGCACCAGTATGGTAACTTTATGGCACTGGTTTCTGTACCGATGATCAACACTTAGAAAAAATACTAAGCCTTTGCTCATTGTGAAATTCCAAAATTAAATTGGGCATTTAAAGCAGCATGACGCACCTGCTTTTCAAAGTATATAGGCACTGGTATGGTAAAGTTATAGCACCATTTTCCGTACCAGTGCTCAACACTGAGGAAAAAAATAAGCCTTTGCTCTCTGTCCAATTCTAGAATTAAATTGGGCATTTAAAGCAGCCTATCACAACTGTTATTTGGTTAATGGCACCGATATGTTGTTATAATGGCACCATTTTTTCTACCGGTGCTAATGTCATATATATATATATATATAAAATTTAAGCACCGGTATAGTTCACTCATACTGGTGCCTATGTTGCATACATATAAACCCTGGAAGCCAAACCGTCGTTAGTTGCAACTTCATCGACGACAGTTCTTCTACTCACTACACCATTAACACATTTACTCCAGCCCATTTTATCTTTCCGCCATTAATGTCACTACGCCACGTCTTGCCAATAACTACACCGTCTTCCCTACACTCTCCTTTTAATATGTTTCTACCAGCAAGAAAAGCCAGCAACTCTCACTCTTCCAGCCACCTATGTTGGAGACAATTGCCTTTATATCCTGACCGACCATCGTAAAAATTGACGTCGTGCTCCGCCTTGGATTTTGGACTTGACGACCAGCTCCTTTGATTGGGCTGTTATTTTCCCGGTGAGTACTCCGTCGTTTAGGTTGTGCTCCATCGCGTGGTTCGTGGGCTGGCCAATGGGCCGTCCCCCGCCTATTGGTTCATGTTGCGCCACATTCCAGTCGTGCTCCACCATATACAAGGTTTGTTTCCATTGTACAATGTGGATAAAATTCTTATTTACATTGTGAAAATTGAAGGATTGATATGCTAGATTATTTAGGTTTCATGTGGTTAATTATTTTTCAACATCATGCATGCCGTTGTTTCAAAGTGTGGGTACAGTTTGTTGTCATGCCTTTACATATCCATTGTGGATGAATTTTTTTGTTATGCCTCTACATTCGATATAATTGATAGTGAAAATTAAGGACTTGAGGGGGTGGATTGTTTGGGTTTGATGTGGCACTTGATGCCAATTTTTAAATATTTTTCAACATCATGCACCGTTGTTTTGAAGTGTGGTTAAAATTTGTTGTCATGTCTTTACATTTTCATTGTGGATGAAGTTTTTTCTTATGCCTTTACATTAGATATAATTGATTGTGAAAATTAAGGGCTTGAGGTGGTGGATTGATTGGGTTTGATATGGCACTTGGATACCGATTTTAATATTTTTCAACATCATGCATGCCGTTGTTTTGAAGTGTGGTAAAGTTTGTTGTTATGCCTTTACATTTGCATTGTGGATGACGTTTGCTGTTATGCCTCTACATTCGATATAATTGATTATGAAAATTAAAGGCTTGAGGTGGTAGATTGATTGGGTTTGATGTGACACTTTGATCGTTATGAAGTTTGAATTTCGGATAGACTTGGTATTAAAAAATGTTAGCTTTGTTTGTGATCCTTGTAGATATCTCCCAAGGGGAAGAAAATCATTGCTGTGGCCAAGAGAAAGAGGGGTGTTGCACCCTCCAAAATTGATGAACAAATCGATTCCCCCATACACGTCGTTCCCCTAGTCATACAATATAAGAAACCCAGTGAAGACAACGAGGTAGTTTTGTACTCACCGAATGAAGAGCCTATGGCCAAAAAGGGTCCCAAGAAGAAGGTCGGGACAAATGATGTGTCCATGGCGGGGGGAAGCATAACAAAGCCTTCGACAAATTTGAGATTGGATCTTGGTGCAAAGTGTGGAGTATAACCACATGCCAATCAGTGATGCTCACAATGGAGAGAGACTTAATACCGGTACAGTTCAGTCTATCTGACATGGTCTACACAAAGAATTGGACTGCATTCCGGAACTATGCATTCCGGCGGTGAATCAAGTTCGACACACACAGACACTGGAATAACGTACCCAATGACACCAATGGAGAGGCTTGGAAGGACAGCATGGTAAGTTTATTTCATGATAGAGATTATATTATTTCCATTATTGATAGATATAAATTTATTACCAAATATGTGCATAAAAAATAGTAACTAACGTCACTTATTTTGTAAGTTCAAATTCAGGCCAGCTTCAAGTTTGAGTAGAAATTGACCCCTGCAAAGCTTCAAAAATTGAAGGAGGTTGTGTCGTCGTTGTCGGCAATGGCCACCGGAACTAGAAAAAAATTGCCAAAATATACATCAAACAGGTGGAAGACGGCACAAACAAAAAGAAGACAAAACCATGGGAGAAGTACAAATGAATGGAGGAAGAAGAGTGGCACAGATTCTACAAAATGAGGACGACACTATAATTTAAGGTAACATGTTTATGAACATTTGTGTCTCCACAGTTCAATTTCATTATGAGTTATATCAGTTACGAAATACTAACCAAAAGTTTTCTTGATATGGATAGAAAATTAGTGTGATGTCTAGCGACCAATCAAAGAGAGGTTTACACACATCGAACTGGAAGGAGCGGTCACCGGGTCACTCGGAAAAGGATCATCAAGAAAAAGAAGAAAGAAGAGAGAGCAAAACTAGTTGTCCAAGGCTTGATAAAGGAGGATATTGAACAGGAGATTGGGAACATGGAATTCAATGTGGACATATCATTGGTGTACCTCGAGTCCACCATGTTGGCGGATAAGACCACATACACTGACCCGAAGGACAGAGTCGTCGCTGAAGATATTGTAAGTGTTTTCAAATTATTGGTCATTTTAATGTTTATATTCTAATTCAAATGTTTATATTTTTATTTTAATATTTTACGACTAATTGCAGATACGGACGAATGCGGAGGCTGCTAGGGGAACATTGGTCCTGGAACCGAGGTAGGACATACTGATAAAGGCAACTGGCAAGAAGGATCACCCAGGGAGGTATAGGGGTACTCAGACCAACCTCCCAAAAGATGTTGCCGTACCCCATCTGTCTCGGAGCTGGAGCAAATGCGGTAGCAACTCATCTTCCAGCCCAGCAATAAAAAAGAAGCAACCAGCAGACCAACCGGTGGTGAAGACGATGACTGCATACCCTGTCCCACTTGTAAAGGGGATTGCTGCAGCTGGAGGGGTCCAAATATCGGTGAGCCTCGATGATCCGAAGACATTTATTGAAAAGGCGTTGGGACAAGTTAACACTGCACCGACCAAATTTGAGGGCGGTTCAAGCGTTGAGGAGAACGATGAGGAGGTAAAAAATTAGATTACAATTTCATTTTATTTGTGTCATCCCTAGTATTTTTAAAAACATATTGTTATATAATTTCTAACAAGTATAGTGCTATGCTACAATGCATGACATAATGGGGATAAAGTTTATTTGTTCGTGAAGCACCTGGCCATGGTAGCGAATGGATTTCTCCAGAAAAACCGCCACAGCCATACATCAGCAAGTAGAGTTGCTCATGTTAGAGTTTCTGACCCTGTATTCCATGCTAGAGCTGGATTGCCCTCCGCCAACCACATATTCATCGATGTTGGGATGGGTGTTGGATATGTCGTTGACTGACTAGTGACTCTGATCGACCAGGATTTAGCTATGATTCCTCCAAAAAGGAATGAGAATTCCTAGAGGTTCCCGAGGACGAGGTATTTCAATTTAAGTTATATGCACATATTTTTAATGTGGTAGATATTCGAAGTGTTGAATTGCTAATAGGGAAATTACATTGTTTCCTTATAACTTGATACATCGTGTCAATACTTCGTCGACGCAGCCATCCGGTTTGACAACTAGTTACTAGTCGGGAAAATAATATTCAAGATGCCAATCAAGTTGCTAAAATTGTAATTCTATGAAACCACGTTACTATTCTATTTGGACAAGTTTCATATACTTATTAAATTTTTTATCGGGCCAAATACAAATTTTAAACCACTGTAAATTAAATAAGTATCCAATGATAATGAAGTTCATCAAACATTGCAATTAGGTGGCAACTGAAATGAATGTGATTAGGAATTCACCACGTTTCCCGTGTCCACATTTGTTAGACCACACAAATGTTGCCTGGACATCGAGCAAATGTTGGAATTTGGATGCAAGCTCGGAAATTGTCATGCATGACATGGATCTCAAACTCCCAGCTAGATTTGTGGATGGGGTAAGTTTTAAATTGATTAATTTCCATTTTATGTTACATAAAATAGCGATGACATGAATTGAGTTGTACGCTAACAGGTACCTGTGGATTAAAGTGGAGGCCATGAACAATGGGAGAATCCAATTATGTGTTGCAAACACAGGAATAAATGACACCGGTCACGAAAATGATAACTTCAAAAACCGGCTTGCCCTCATCTGGCAAACTGTGGTTGCATCAAACGCTGACATTTATGTGGTGCCTTACCTTAGGAGGTCAGACACATTACATTAATGTTTACATACTATAGTAAAATTCACCTGAGATATTAATTTGTTAATGCTTACGCAGCTCCCATTGGTTCCTTATCCTCATTTGTCCCGGTACAAACAATGTCTTCACATTGCACACACTCACTGGCGTTATAAAGTCAGACGGTTACGTCGGTTCCCAAGTTCTTGCCAGGTATTAATATCCATTAAATTAGACTTCATTCTTGCATTCAAATTTTTTAAGTTCATTTCGTAAATAAAAATTTTCCAGGCTTGCCTGCCAATATGAGAGAGAGAAGAGGAAGAATGAACCAAGAGAGGATTTCAGCTGGAAGATAACAAACATCGACATAAGTATTCACCATAAAATATTACACATACTTTATAGTTTTTATTCTCACCTTACACTGATTATACATTATGTATTGTCGTATTGTATCTTAGCATTGAGGACAAAGAAGTAGCTGGGAGTGCGGGTACTATGTCATGCTATACCTGTAGGAGCTGACATTCACTTGACATAAGTATACAAATTCTGAGCAAATAACAACAGTTTTGCCTTCTCTTGCAGTACCCCCTCCTACTAACTAACATTTAATTGAATCGAATTGTAGGTTTTTCCAGAAGACCAAGGGCAATACAACGCCTACGAACTTCAAGGGGAGGCGAACAGATGGTGTGAGACACGACTTACTAATTTTGCAAAACATGCTAAAAATGATCCAGGAGACTTTAATTGAGTGTTTTGTTTGGATAGTGATGGGAAAAAGTGTACTAACATGGATATTTCATGCTTTCCTTTTTTATTTTATCACTTATGATTCATTTTTTAGTCAATAGCAAATTTACAACTTCTTATACAGTTCTGTGGGTTTAAATATAATCCATTTTCCCCGTAGTTGATCCGGGATGGTGCCCAGATTAAAAAATGAACCTGCCCAATTTTTTGGAAAATCTAGCACCGATCATTTCTTTAAGTTAGTACCGGTATACAATTCGTCACACACTATACACTGATTTGATGCCGGTGCTAGCATTAAATTTTATATCGGTGCTAAGAACATACTACTGACTAAAATTTCCGGTGCTAAGAAAAACTAAGCACTAGAATAAAATATGGAACCGATGCTGAAAAATAAGCACTGGCATTGATTATGCCTACCGGTGCCCATTATTTGTATACGCTGTTGTATATTTGTACACCGGTATGTATATGATTTGGCACCGGCACAACTCATACCGTTGCCCAATAAGTTGATCTGGACGTGCCCTTTTTTAAAATCGACATCTAATTTTTTTAGCACCAGTTCTCTTCCTGCAGGTGTGTAATTTCTAGCACTGGTATGGTTTAACGTTGCTCATAACTCTTTAAATTTGCATCGGGTTACTTAGGCATTGGTATGACATGCGATAAAATACCGGTGCCATTGTGAAATTCAACCGGTGCCTATTGGGGGTGTGTTTCCCAGTAGTGAATGGTCTCTGCATTACAAATACCAATTCCTGTCAGGGTAACCAAATAGCAGTTTTCCGCTAAATTGAGTTGTACTATCTACGCAACTAACTGATCCCTCTAACTAATTGCAACTAGGCTAACTATAACTATAGGCGGATCCAAATTTTTTTGGCTAACTTTCCTTAGTTTTTCCCCCTCCACAATTTGGGCCAGATAATCCAATTAAAGTCAGTCCATTAAAGTTAGCCATTCATCTTAAACACAACACAACCACCGTCATCCTAATCTCTTACACTCATATCAAACCCACCTACAATCAAACTTGTAATAATAATAAACATTCAAACAACTATCATCAATCCACCTTGAACAATAGTATACATAAAAATCAGTAGGTGGGTTTACCAATAACAAATTCAAAATGGAGAAGAAACCATGCCATGATATTAAGAAGTTTGTCACCACACATGCTTCAAATTTGAAGTCGCCGCCACAGAGTTGAACTTAATAGGAAAATGATGATGTATGAAGGAGGGGGAGAAAAATGATGGAAGAAAAGAAGAAGGGAGAAAAATAAAATAAAGGAAAGATGGAAGAATAAAATGATGGAAAAGAAGAACAGTTGTTGGCATGCTGCTGGGAAAGAGGCGCACAATAGAGGTGGATTTTTTTTATGGTTTCTTATTTAGTGCATCCAAACAGTAGTTCCAACTTTGGAAGTTCCATCGGAAACCACATTAGAAATATGTTCCTCCTTTGAAAATATCTTAAATAGTAGTTTTTAGTGCATATTTTGTAGGGTTTCTTAGATGGCGGTTCAACTGGCGTCGTCCACTTTAGTGCACTCAAAACACATGTTCCGATGCTGGAAGTCCATGCACATATTCTTCTTTCG